>MKYO02011564.1:167015-191306 GCA_002013955.2 Citrus medica | reverse complement strand
CTTTCATTTCTTCAATTCATTTGTAAGAGTTTGAGTGTGTGAGACACTTGAGTGAAGAGATTGGGAGATAATCTCTTTGTTGTAAAGGTTTATTGACACCTCGAAGTCAATTGTAATCGTTGAAGCCTTGGAAAGGCTTGGATAGTGAAATCCTCAAGCTTGGATCGCTTGGAGGCGTGGACGTAGGCGGAGATTGCCGAACCACGTAAAAATTCGTGTGTTTGCTTCTCTTCTCCCTTACTCTTTAATTATTGTGCTATTATTGAACTTATTATTTTCAATTGTTGTTAAGACATTAGATTGCTTGTTGTGTGGATTTGCTTGGTTAATTTTTAAATTTCCAATTCACCCCCCTCTTGGGTTGCACACTTATATTTCACTTAGGGTCGAGAACAACCAGAAAACATGGGATGGAAGTAGTCAGATACAACAAATGTCACAATAGCAATTAAGGCAGCATCAAAACAACCCATATGCTAATTGTATACTGAACAAGTGTTTGAAGTGTGGAGAACCATGCCATCGATCAAGTAAATGTTGTCAAAAGAATTTGAATTTGGTAAAGGCTAAAGTCGAAGAGACAGAGGCAGTGTTGTTGATGATGAGGATGACGAACAAGCTTTGGAGTTAGAGGCAGATGAAGGTGAGACGTTGAATTGTACTGCGCAGAAAATTTTATTGGTGCTAAAATATGAAGAGGATAATCAATTCAATAAGATTTTTAAGACACGTGGCACCATTAACGATAAGATGTGCAACATGATAATTGATAGTTGCAGCAGCGAGAAAATAGTTTCAAAGGCACTAGTTGACATGATAGGGCTTTTAATAGAAAAAATTCTTATACCTTAATAGAATATGATGGATAAAGAAAAAGACAAAAACATGAGTAATGGATGTATGTCATCTTTATTCTCCATTGGAAAAATTTATAAGAGTGACATGGTATGCAATGTAGTGTATATTGATGCATGCTATCTATTATTGGGCAAGCCTTGGTAGTTTGATATTGATACAGTCCATAAAGGAATGGATAATGTATTTGAATTTTGGTGGAACTGTTAGAAAGTTCCATTGATGCTATTAACGAACAAAATGAAGAATTATAAGGTAGAAGAGAAGAACTTTCTGACTATTATGAAGGGTTACTGAAAGAAAGATTGCGGTGGTTGCAAGAAGTTGCAAAAAGAAGATGAATTTGAGTTGAAAACTATTTCTAAAGAAGTGCAGCCATTGTTAGTTGAATTCGCTTATATTACATTATTAGAGATACCAAAGAGGCTACCGCTATTACATTATAGACAACATCATATAAACTTAGCTCCTAGTGCAAATTTACCTGACTTGCCCCACTATCTCATGAGCCCTCACGAGCATGTAATTTTACAAAGATAAGTTAATGAGTTACTATTAAAAGTGTTAATTTGTGAGAGTATGAGCCTATGTGCTGCACCGGCTTTGTTGGTGATGAAGAAGGATGAAAGTTGGTGTATGTGCATAAACAGTAAGTGAATTAACAAGATTACAATGAAGTATCGATTTCTCATTCCAACCTTTTGAGATTTATTAGATCAATTAGATAGTGCACATGCTTTCTCAAAAATAGACTTGCATAATGGAAATTATCAAATCAGAATTCAACTAGTGATGAGTGGAAGAGAACATTTAAGACAAAAGAGGGGTTGTATGAGTGGTTTGTAATGCCATTTGGGTTGTCCAATGCACTAAGCACTTCTATGTGTTTAATGAAGTAGGTTTTTAAGCCTTCCACTGCAAATTTGTTTTGGTGTATTTTGACGATATTTTATTTTATTTTATTGATGTGGTTACACATTTGGAGCATTTGAGAATAGTTATGGAGGTATTGCGGGGAAATAAACTTTATATTAATCTGAAAAAGTGTAGTTTTCTGCAGAGTAATGTGGAGTTATCAGGTTTTATAGTTGGGGTAGATAGAGTTTGAGCTATTGAGTCCAAGATCTAAGCCACTAGAGAATGGCCTATGCTGGAGACAGTGGGTGAAGTATACAACTTTCATGGGCTAGCAATGTTTTAGAGGAGATTATTAGAGATTTTAACATGATAGCTGCACCCATTACGAAGCGCTTGAAAAAAAAAGAAAGTTCAAATGGGGAGAAGAACAATAGGCGAGTTTGACTTTACTAAAGAAGAAGTTATCTACTGCCTATGTGTTAGTCTTGCCAGACTCCAACAAGTTGTTTGAGGTCGAGTGTGATGTTTTTGGCATGGGTATTAAGGTTGTTCTTTCCCAAAAAGGGCGACCAATTGAATATATGAGTGAGAAACTAAACAAAGCATGGACAAAAGTGGTCTATTTATGACCAAGAATTTTATGATATCTTTAGGGTGTTGAAGCCATGAGAACATTACTTGCTTTAGAAAGAGTTCGTGCTTTACAGTGATCATCAAGCCCCGAAGCATTTTAACAACCAACAAAATCTGAGCAATATGCATGTAAGATAAGTGAATTATATGTAGAAGTTTACTTTTGTTGTGAAGCACAAGTCTGGGCAGCAGAATAAGGTGGCAGATGCACTTAACTGACGAGTAATTTTACTAGTAACTTTAGTCAATGAGGTTACTGATTTTCAGTACTTGAAAGAGTTGAACATAGAGGACAAAGATATTTGGGATTGTTGTGTTCATCATCAATATGCGAAAAAACTTTATTCTTATTTATTTTATCCTTATGTCATTGTTGTGTTCATCATCAATATGCGAAAAAACTTTATTCTTATTTATTTTATCCTTATGTCAGACGTGAGATTTTGCTTTCCTACATTTTTATTTATTGCATTTTATTTTAATTAATTAGTTTATTAGTTTAATTGTTCGTTCTATTTTCAATTGATGCAAAATTACATTGTTGAGATTACTATAACAAGTCTGATAACATCAATCCCTATGGAAACGATCTTGAATATTCATCATTATATTACTTGTTGTGTATACTTGCACATTAACACCAATAATATAGGAAAAAGTTACAACATAGGCATATTGATCGAGATAAGACCAAGGTGTTGGTCAAAGAATGATATAATTGGCCGCAGTTGAATAAAGATGTACGCAAGATTGTGCGGAGGTGTTGGATTTTTCAAAAAGGCAATGGGCATACATAGAAATATGGGTTTATACATGTTATTACATGTTCTAAAGAATATTTGGTTAGATCTATTCATGAATTTTGTGTTAGGGTTGCCGCGTACAAGAATTGCTTCAGTTATGTATTTTTTCTTTAAAGAGGTGGTGCATTTGCATGGTGTTCCAAAGACCATTACATCTGACAAGGATATAAAATTTATCAGCAAGTTTTAGTGTCATCTCTATGATAAGTTTGGTGCGGAATTGCAGTTTAGTAGTGCTTTTCATCGGCAATCATGTCTATGGCAGTGGGATGAAGCAAAGCAGCAAATAATGTGGCAGAAAAAGCTCTTTAGGTTCATGCTGAGATTTGAGCTCATTTGGAGGCTATTTATGCTAAGTACAAGGCTAAAGCAAACAAGTGTCAATGCAAGAAGGTGTTTCAAGAAAGAGATTTGGTGATGACTCATCTGTGGTGAAGTCATTTTCCTGGTATTCATGCTAAGTTGAAGAAGCGAAAATATAGAAATTTTTAGGATTGAGATTTGGTGATGGCTTATCCACGGTGAAGTCGTTTTCCTGGTATTCATGCTAAGTCAGAGAAGTAGAAAAATAGACCTTTTTCGAGTCGTAAAGAAGATTAATGATAATGCTTACATGCTCCAGCTACTAGATGATTGGAATATTTCTCACACGTTCAATCTGGCTAATCTTTTTTAATATCATCCAGATGATGAGGAGTTGCACAAGCCTAACTCGACGACGGGTTCTTTTCCAAGTGAGAGGAATTAATATAGGATGGTTGTGTGTTACGAGCGAAGTACCTTTCGGGGGACATAACTTAGGCTACAGGTGTCTGTTTTAGGCAAATAATATACTGTTTCGAAGCTTGCGATGAGCCAATACCACTTGCATCATTCTATCCCATGGTCGAGCCAAAAGTCTGCTTATTTCTTGGTCATTTTTCAATTTTAAAATATTTTCTTATTTTTCCCGTTTCTTCTAAGATTTTTATCTTTTTTCATTATAAAATAATATTTTGGATTTGTCTATTTTGATAAATTTACAATACTTAACGTTATTATATAAAGGGATCAAAACCCTAACTTTGTCAATTCATAATTATTCAATAAACTTTATTACTCCGAAACTTTGTTTCAAAAATCTTCAACCTTCACGTTTTCGTTTCATCACTTGACTTTAAGCAACATATATATATATATATATATATGCAGTAAATAATCTGGTGTTTTCCTGGATGATTGATAAATAATTCCAGAGAACTTTACAACTACGAGAAGATGATGTTGATAGGGTAAATATTCAACTACAAGAAGTACTTAGCAACAATTGAGTTTTAATTTCTTTCCCTGATTAATATGATTGCTCATTGTCCTGTTTCTTCTTTTGCTGTTTTTTATCCGACCAATGAGCGGAGTTGAAGTATCGTAACTAGTATTAATTAATATGACTGATCATTGGGTCATCTTACTTACAACACAATTATAGAGCAAATCGGTTCAGACTAATTTCTTGAAGAAATATAAATACAAGAGAATGAATCTATAAACCTGACGCTTTGTACGTAGGTCCTGCATAAATTGATTATTGTTTAGCATCAATCGGAGGAATAAAAACTACGGATGTGCAATGTGTCAGCCACAGCTGACGGTAGCCACCCCCATCAAATATAAAGAAAGCTGCAAGCTCTGAGGTAAGAATTGTTGATTGAAAAGCAATAGAGAGCAAATAAAACCAGTGAAAGTCATAAATCAGAAACCATTAGCATCACGAAGGAGAAGTTAAGAAGCTTAGCAATACCTAATGGAGAGAGCCCACCAAACAGACAAAGGGTATGAAAGAGCCATATTGTCTTTCATTCATGCATCTGCCACATGTCAAAATCTACGTACTGAAAAGAAAGACATCTTACATCTATTCAAACTACCCACATGTATATGTAGACTTGAAGAGGTCTTATGTCATTATCATCAAAATAGTGAGGCAATGGCAATCGGTGAAACTTGACCGCAAAGAGTGTAAAAATGATAAGGAGAAAAAATACTGACAAAAAATAATTGTTATGATCATTTTTTATAGACTGATGATATTATTTAAAGTTACATATTATTTAAAAAAATTTTAAATTAAGAAGAGGTTTGAAGAATTAATTAATTAAATTTATGTTAATTTACTTTTTTGTGACTTATGTTCATTTAGTAAATTTGATTATGAAGATTGTTTTGACATAAGTTTAAATTGACTATTATTTTGCCCTTATAAAGTAAAATTATCAAGAATTTACTTTAAATTCAATATTTTTATAATTTGTATCAAACTCATTGTTTCTAATACTATTTTATTAGTATGATTATTATTATTTAATTTAACTAACATAGTGTCTTGGTAGCACAATTCTTATGTAAATTATTAGACTATCACATGTATGTCATTTACAGTTAAGGATAGTGAAATAATAATTAAGTTTCATTTAAAAATATTAGATTATAAGTCACAAAATTAAATACTTAAATTAGATATAATAACTCATATTTTATGAGGGTAATTTTATCTTTTTATATCATAATAATAAAATAGTAAAATAAAACTTATATTATGGGGGTAATTTTGTCTTTTTATATCATAATAATAATATAGTAAAATAAATCTTATATTAAAATTTATGATTAAAGATGTTAAAGAACCTAAGAAAAAATTAATAAAAGAATTTAATTGATTAGTTGTACAAAACTTTTATTAATTTATATTTTTAAGATATTGTAATTATTTCTTTAAAATGGGGTGGATTTATAAAAATAGTAGGGTGGGAACATCTCCATCCTTTTTTATGATGTAGGTTAAATTAAAAAAAATTAATATAAAGAAGAGGAAGCAGTTTTTTTTAAAAAAAATCAAAAACAATGCAGGAAAACGATAGATGAAATTGAACGATAGATGAAATTGAACTTAATCATCATACAAAAGTGAAAAAAAAAAAAAATAGCGACTTTTGATGCTTTATATTTCTTTCTCTCTTCATAGTGGCACGTTAGTGACGCCTACAAAAGTTACTTCAAGGTATAACAAAGGATAAAGTTAATCCCTATATTATAAGGTTAATACTTGTTTATTCTTTGTATTTTTAAAAATATCTTAAAATATTTCTGTCGTTAAACTATTAACACCCTGTTAGTTGACTTTTGTTCATGTTAACTTACTTTTACAATATTACCCACTTATAATAATATTTTGTTGACATAAATAAAAAGAAAAAAAATAAATTACCAATTAACCCTAAAAACAAAATAAAAATAAAAAGAATATATATTACTTTTTGTAGAGGCCCTCGTGTATTAAAAAAAATTAAATTACCAATTTTTTTAGATATTAACAAAAAAATTAATATATTAACTCAGTCTTCCACAACAATTAATATATATAATCTTTTGTTTCTATTTTATTTTTTGGGCTTAAATTGCTAATTCAATTTTTTTATTAATGTCTAAAAAATATTATTGTAACAAGGTAATATCATAAAAGCAAAATAAAAGGAACAAAAAGTAATAGTAAAGTGTCAATAATTTAGTGGCATGAATGTTTTGAAATATTTCCAAAATACAATAACTAAACAAGCATTAACCTCAAAATACATAGACTAACCGTGTTTTTACCCATATAACAAACTTTTTCATTAAGGATCTGTTCTCATATCTCTATTAAGACGTGCTTAATTCTTCTCTTCAAAGATAATTTTACTCTTAGCTGCTTCTTTATTTGTTAGGACATGGATATTTTCACCTCACTATTTTTTAAATCCATCCCAATTCTAAAAAAATAAATTATAATGAGTTCACAATACTTTTAAAAAATACAAATTAATAAAAGCTTTGTATAGTAAATCAATTAAATCCTCCTATTACTTTTCTTCTTAGATTTCTTTGACCATATTTGATAATAAACTTTAATATAAGTTTTATTAGACTGTTTTATTATTATAATATAAAACGACCAAATTGTCCCAATAAACACGAGCTATTATATCTAATAATTTACGTATTTAATTTGTGACTTATAATCTAGTTATTATTTTAAAATAAAAGCTAATAATTATTTTCACCACCCTTTTATGTAAATGATATAAATTTGACAGTCTAATAATTTACATGAGTATTATGCAATAAAGACCATATGTTTAGTTTAATTAATATTTAACAATCAAACTAGTAAATTAGTATGAGAAACAATGAATTTAGCATAAACTTAGAAAACAATTGAAGTTAAAATAAATTCTTGGTGGTTTTACCTTATAAGGGTAAAATAATCAATTTGAACTTATGCCAAATCAATCTTTGTAATCAAATATAATTAAAAATATATGTCACAAAACAATAAATTAAGATAGATTTAATTAATTAATTCTCTAAAATTCTTTTTTTTGAATTTTTTAAAAATAATGTGCACTTTTTATAATTATTTTTTGAGAATGGGGTGGGCTAACAAAAGCTATAGGGTGGGTGTTTGGTCACCCAATTTGTTACTAGAAAAAAAAAAAACAATGTACACCCCCTAAGATTTACTTAAATAGTTAAACGGACTTCTTAGTTTCATAAATGATCACACAAACTCACTTTTAACTATTATATCCTTTAATTATAAAACCAAAAATTGACTTTGAATGAATTTCTATAAAAAAAAATACAAATAAAAATTAAAATAATATAATACATAAAATAATAGATTTTTTGTTAAATTATTTTTAATATTAAAATTTTTTCGTATTATTAATCTGACATATATATTTTTTAATAATAATAAAATCTCTTTGATAGATTATTAATTTTAAACTAATTATATTTTACGTTCAAAATAATTTACAAAATTTATATTATTTTAATGATAATAGTTTTAATTATGTTTGTGCTAATATATATCTTAAAGTCAATTTTTGGATTAATAGATTTTAGAATTAATAAAATCAATTGGGGATAGACTGATAATAAAATTAATATTAGAAATAATTTTCATTCTATGTAGCTGTTTTATTAATTATAGTTTTTTGTATGTATTTATTTTGACTATAATCAAAAGATATAATAATTAAAAAAAGGTGCATGTGGCCATTTATAAAACTAATAGATTTATGTGATCATTTAAACAAACCTTAAGGATATGGATAGCTTATTTTGTTCTTATTAAGATATGGAAGTTACAAATTAACTTATTAACGTCAACATAGATGATTTATTTCCAAAGGAAAGTCAGGTGACCACGTAGGACTCAAGACATCTCAAAACTTGCATTGTTTTTTAGTTGGGCTATATCATACTATGTTTTTATGTGTAGCTTCAAGTCTTCTAAGAGCAATATAATCATTTTAATGAGATGAATATAGAATTGCTTATTTGTTTGGCATGTCTAAGTCCAAATGACTAGGTTGATGTTTTCGATAAAATTTATAGATGTTCAATTTTGATATTTCTTTTTAAAAATTTTATATATTGTTATTGTTTAAATTAGTCCTCACAAAATAATTTTAATGGATCCATCATTGAAGACTCGATCCAATCCTCAAACTGTAAATGAGACAAGGAATTTATTATATATATTTTTACTCCATTTATTAAACTAATTCGATTTGAATATACAAATTCACTATTATAAAAATGAGTTTTAAATTTACTTGTTAAACATTTTGCGAGTAAAATTTTCAACATAAGATTTTCAATTGATTTGTACCATGATTTTAGCGAATATTAATATATCGATAATTTAATAATCGGTAATTTATAAAGATAATACCACATTCATAATAAAATTTTTTATAAAGTATAGAATTAGAGAATATAGTGATTTTGTCAAGGTATATGATATGATTTTGATTTGATCTTGATTATTGATTGAATCAATCACTTAATAATCTATTGGCTGGATCGAAAGAAACATATTAACCCAATTCTCTCTCTTACTTCTCTTATCATAGCACACATACAACAATAGCTTCTTATCTAAAATGTGTAAAGAAAGCTACAATGGCCAATGAAGTATGTAAAGCTTTACACTAATACAGCAGAGAAAATCATATGCATATCATATGTATTTAGTTTCAAATTATTTAATTATTATTTTATGTATTATTTGGGAACTATAAAAGAAAGATTTTTTTAAAGTTATTATCTAATATATTTATTGAATTATTAATTTACTACATTTGTCCTAAATTACNTGTATTTAGTTTCAAATTATTTAATTATTATTTTATGTATTATTTGGGAACTATAAAAGAAAGATTTTTTTAAAGTTATTATCTAATATATTTATTGAATTATTAATTTACTACATTTGTCCTAAATTACAATTAATAAAAATTATTATTTAATCAAGATTATCAATTTATTGACTACTAATGTGAGGCAATTCTACTATTGGCACTTACATAGATTCCGAATAAGAAGTTAAATTCCTTCACATTAAAAATATTCTTCACAAGTGCAACGCATCGAATCGATAGTTTGGTGGATAGAAAGGATTTTGGTTATAATTATTCATTTTACAAAGATATACCTAACGTTCGGAAAATCTCATACCATTTCATCAACAGCATTCACCCAATGAACAAGAATTAATATTTTCTTTACAGGTAGGGGTGGGTAAAATTGAGATTCTAATTTCTTTAATCTCTCCCACTAAAAAAAGTTGTCAAAAAACATAACCAGTCAAACGCAAAAATATCATTGTCACTTGCTGGCTCCTAGTACATTATTTTATTTAGAATACAAATATTTATAAGAGAGAAAAAGAGAGAGAGGGGATAGTAACAAAAACAACTGTAACATGGGGCTTTACTTTAAAAAAAAAAATCTCAAGTCAGTGAAATAAAACAAAAAAATTAATAATCAGTACAAAATTGTAGAGTAATCTATCTCCTAAAATAAATCGTAAAGAAAATAAAAACAGAACTTAAGAGAATCTATAACTAAAAAATCCCCATCTATCTTTAAAATGAACTTGAGGAAGAGAAAGGAAAATCAAACCCGAACTTATACAATCACTTTCTTTTTTCTTTTTTTTAACAAAATTATAACTCGCTAGTTCATTGTCATCTTATCACCTTGTGTCCGTTAATTATTTTTCTTCGACCAGTCAAAGTCTTAAAAAGTTCTCGAAGAGGCTAAATCACATTAAATATCTCACGACTTTTTTGTCTGTTCTAGAATGCCTTGCAATAATTATATATGTTAACATCACGAGCACCGCGACAACAGCGTGTGATTAACGTGGAAAAATATTCACAATCTACCAATCGTCACCTAAACTGTACGGTTCATGACAAAAAATTAATTAATTAATTAATTAAAAAAATTAAGATGAGTTTATGATGAGTTTTAGCCATTGATGTTAAAAAATCTTTCAGTCTTACACAATCCGACGTGTGCTACTACCACATGCGGTATTTGCCAGCTGCTTTGAATCAATAAATCCTCTGGCAACTTTACAGAAGTGGCGCAGCACCCTGCGTATAAACAATATTACTGACAAAAAAGGGTGGTGACCTAAGTCACTTTATCCATCTTCATGGTGAAAAAAGTTGATGATGTTGAAAGCAAAACAGCTCCATTAACATATATCCTATTCCCTACATTGCTTTTTTTTTTTTTCAAGAGGCATGACACTATCTATTTTATTTATACACATGGATGCACAATTAATTAAAAAGAGTTCTTTAATCAAGTTGCAATGGAAGCTCTTAATTTAATTTTAAAAATTAATATATTTTTACATCAGATTACGAAATATTTTGTGAGTACTTAGGTCATCATAAAGTTTTTTTTTTTTTTTTTCAAGAGGCATGACACTATCTATTTTATTTATACACATGGATGCACAATTAATTAAAAAGATTTCTTTAATCAAGTTGCAATGGAAGCTCTTAATTTAATTTTAAAAATTAATATATTTTTACATCAGATTACGAAATATTTTGTGAGTACTTAGGTCATCATAAAGAGCAGGAGGTGGAAGTGCAGCAGTGCAAGTAGTAGTGGTGGATGGTATTAAGGCAAGGTGCAGCAGAAGAAGCAGGAGCTGTTGGGGTTTTATCATACTCATGTTTAATTACATATTTTACTACTCTTCAGCCTTCGCTGGAGCTGTTGTAGTGCAGCAAACTCCTGTCTTAATCAACATTGAATTGAAGGACCCCTTTTATTACTGTTTATATATTGGCCATTGCTCTGGTAGAAAGTAACTACAAGCTAGCGAAAAACTCTCTCTCACTATTAATTTAATTGATGCTTCATGCTCGAAAGATATAGACTAGCGAGACTCATAATTTTTGTATGATCTCTTGAATTATCAGCGATCTATTATACATGGGCTATGGCCTTTTGTATTACATACGCAATGAAGCTAAATTATTGAGATGTAAGAACTAAGAACCAATGCAAAGGATAGAATATCTGAATTCTTTCTTTTCGACGGTATCAGTATGAGCTCATCTGTGATACCCATTTTACTTTCTGGTTAAAGAACTTAGTGCACGTCATTTCCTAATCAATTTTCTAACTATTGCAAATAAGTTAATTTATGATACCATAAGACCATGTTTGGTCTAAAGAAAGAGAATGAGAAAAAAAAAGTGGAACAGAGAGAAATGGAAAAGAAATGAGTGGAGGAGAATAGTTAAATTAAATTTTATTAATTAGTTTGACATAACTTTGATAGGGAAAGCAATCATATTTTTTCCTTTGGACAAATTTATTTTTTGTCTTAAATACTAAATAACCAATATTAATAATGAAATATAATTTAATATCAATACCAAACTTTTTTTAATGTTAAAAAGTCCTACCACAATTCATGATTTATATTTAATATAAAATATAAAATAATTTAATATACTAAACTATTTAATATAATTTAATATAAATAAAGGCGGTCAACGGGAGGAGTCTGGGATGTGCCGACTGAGGTCCGACGAAGTTCTGGCGACGGTTAATTTATATTTTTATATTTTCATATTAAATAAATAAGTTTATTTATTTTTTTAAGTTTCTTAAATCATTCATTGAATTTAATTAATATAAAAATTAATTTTATTAAAATTTAATGTCTATTATCACGTAGAATTTGAATTCTTCACTCAACATAAGACGTGAAGAATTCAAATTTTATATGATAATAAATATTAAATTTTTATATATTTTATACAACTAAACAATAAAAATAACATAAAATTAAATTATTTTTTTTTCCATTTACTCCTCCCAATCAAACATCACCTAAAATACATACCAAATTTGATAAGCACTCTATATCTATTTTCTCTCCTCCACAGGACGTCATTGTCAGCAAAACAGCAATACATCACATTGACCGGATCGTGCACGCACATTAATTTGCCGACCGATTCTCAATTAATGCACTTCAAATGAATTTGCGTGAATTGATTATTCATCTAGTCTAATTAATTTAATATAACTATTTTTTTGTATCGTATGATAATATTTTTAAAATAAATGTATATTTATAATAATGTTATATAACTATTGTATGACTGATTATAATACGTTTAATGAATTATAAAATTTCTCCGAGTATAAAAGATCAGCACACTTCAACAAATTTAAACCCCAGAAACAAGAAAGCCAAACACAACTTCAGCCGGCATGGGTTCAATTTCTTCTGATCATCATGTGGTTTTATTCCCTTTCATGTCCAAAGGTCACATTATACCAATCCTCAACCTAGCTCAACTCCTTCTCCGTCGTCCACGTGTCACCGTCACCGTCTTCACCACTCCGGCCAACCGCCCATTCACCTCCAAGTTTCTGTCCAACAGTAGCACTGCTGCCTGCTCCATCATCGACATCCCATATCCCGAAAACGTCCCTGAAATTCCCGCTGGCGTCGAGAGCACGGATAAACTTCCCTCCATGTCACTCTATGTTCCCTTCACCAGAGCCACCAAGCTCATGCAGCCACACTTCGAACGTGCACTCGAGTCCCTTCCGCGTGTCAGCTTCATGGTCTCTGATGGCTTTCTCTGGTGGACTTTAGACTCTGCTAATAAGTTCGGCTTTCCGAGGTTTGTGTTCTATGGCATGAACCATTATGCTATGTCTCTGTCAAGAAGTGTCGGGCAAAACCGGTTGCTGTCGGGTGTTCAGTCAGATGATGAGTTACTAACTCTGCCTGAGTTTCCATGGATTAAGATCACAAAAAAAGATTTTGATCCCCCAATCACGGACCCTGAGCCAAAGGGTCCTCACTTTGAGTTATTTATTGACCAAATTGTCTCGACTTCAAACAGTTATGGTATGATTGTCAACGGCTTTTATGAGCTTGAGCCTCTCTTTGCTGATCATTGGAACCGCGTAGGTAAACCTAAATCCTGGTGTGTGGGGCCGCTTTGTCTTGCCGTGTTATCCCCGAAAAATGAAGAACCGAAAAACGAACTGTCGAAACCAGCATGGATTAAGTGGCTTGACAGAAAGCTTGATGAAGGAAGCTCCGTTATGTACGTAGCATTCGGGTCCCAAGCGGAGATCTCAGCTCAACAACTGAAGGAAATAGCAACAGGATTAGAACAATCAAAGGTGAATTTCCTGTGGGTCATAAGGAAGGCAGAGTCGGAGCTCGGAGACGGGTTTGAAGAGCGGGTTAAAGGGAGGGGACTTGTGGTGAGGGACTGGGTGGATCAGAAGGAGATTTTGAGGCACGGGAGTGTACAAGGGTTTTTAAGCCATTGCGGATGGAATTCGACGCTAGAGAGCATATGCGCGGGGGTTCCGATTCTGGCTTGGCCTATGATGGCGGAGCAGCCGCTGAATGCAAGGATGGTTACTGAAGAGATCAAAGTGGGGTTAAGAGTGGAGACTTGTGACGGATCGGTGAGAGGGTTTGTGAAATGGCAAGGGTTAGAGAAGACGGTGAGGGAGTTGATGGGAGGCGAGAAGGGTGAGAAGGCGAGGACTAAGGTGAAGGAGTTGTCTGAGATTGCGAGGAAAGCCATGGAAGAGGGGAAAGGCTCTTCCTGGCGTTGCTTGGACATGCTCCTTGATGAGACTTGCAAGTTAGAGCAACATGAATAATTGACAAACAGCAAGAGCCTCTTAGCAGGAGCCTAAAGGGACTATTAAATTAGCTGCTTGTTTTCCATGTTACGATTATCATATTTCGTCCTCTATGTTTCAGATCGTCTATTATCTGAGTATCTAACTGAATTCTATCAGTCACAATAATTCCACTAAAATGTGTATTCATACATGTGTACCCGCTAGGCTCCGAAACAAAGGTAAAAAAGAAGCCGAAAAGTTTTCGAAAGTAAAATTTTAAAGGCAAGAAAAATGAATTTAAAGACAAACTTGCGCATCAAGAATATAATTTGAAAAAAATCTGACAAGAGTACAACAATAGTCAAGGTGGGACTTACTTAATGCATGAATGCTATGGAACCTATATTCATACTACATATACAACATATGTATTATAAATTAGGATCATATTACGGTGTAATTATAGCATTGTATCACAGTTGTATCTAATCGTTGGATGCATTTAGATTGGTAGAATTCACTGACATTTAACGGTTAGATACAACTGCACTACGGTACCATAGTTGCACCTAAGATTTTCCTATAAATTAAAATAACTATCAATAATTTTTCAAAAATAAATATACATAAATATTAAATAATTATAATCCAATAAAAATACTTCTAGTCTCTCTGTTGTAGAACCCATCAAGCTTGTTCTTTTTATTGATTTGACGAGCCACGTCTGGCCGGTAGCTCTCAGGGAAAAACTGACGCATTTTATACTCGTGTCGCTTTGTTATTGACATTTTGTACCCGCGTCGCGTGCTGGGTAGGAATTAAGCTGCCATTTTCTTGTGAGACTGACAATTGTCAATCCAGAGAACCCTGGAAGGAGATGATGGAGCTTTCCTTTTCTTAAAATCATTGATCGTTGTTTTCTTTTGGTTTTTGTTCTCCAGCTGCTGCACCTCCCTGTTTTCCCCACCAATTAGTGAACAAAGTTGAAGCATAGTGGCATCATAAGTGGGCAAAAGTCAATTGCACGAGATTACGAAATAGTATGGAACCTAACGGAACCAAACTGTACAGTGAGTCAGGTTGATTAGATTATCTTCCCGCCGCAGGATTATAGAGAAAATCGGTTCAAATTAAATTCCTTAAGAAACATCAACATATATTAAAACATTAAAGATGTCAAACGTCGGCACATCCATAACCCTAATTTCATTCAGTGTTGGGCTCGACCTCGGACTAAATATGAGAGAATGAAATCTTGTTTGAGATTTAGATACTGTAGCTGTTGTGAAAAAAAAAAACTATAAATATGAAACAAAAATTAATAATATATAANTCCCTCCATGTCACTCTATGTTCCCTTCACCAGAGCCACCAAGCTCATGCAGCCACACTTCGAACGTGCACTCGAGTCCCTTCCGCGTGTCAGCTTCATGGTCTCTGATGGCTTTCTCTGGTGGACTTTAGACTCTGCTAATAAGTTCGGCTTTCCGAGGTTTGTGTTCTATGGCATGAACCATTATGCTATGTCTCTGTCAAGAAGTGTCGGGCAAAACCGGTTGCTGTCGGGTGTTCAGTCAGATGATGAGTTACTAACTCTGCCTGAGTTTCCATGGATTAAGATCACAAAAAAAGATTTTGATCCCCCAATCACGGACCCTGAGCCAAAGGGTCCTCACTTTGAGTTATTTATTGACCAAATTGTCTCGACTTCAAACAGTTATGGTATGATTGTCAACGGCTTTTATGAGCTTGAGCCTCTCTTTGCTGATCATTGGAACCGCGTAGGTAAACCTAAATCCTGGTGTGTGGGGCCGCTTTGTCTTGCCGTGTTATCCCCGAAAAATGAAGAACCGAAAAACGAACTGTCGAAACCAGCATGGATTAAGTGGCTTGACAGAAAGCTTGATGAAGGAAGCTCCGTTATGTACGTAGCATTCGGGTCCCAAGCGGAGATCTCAGCTCAACAACTGAAGGAAATAGCAACAGGATTAGAACAATCAAAGGTGAATTTCCTGTGGGTCATAAGGAAGGCAGAGTCGGAGCTCGGAGACGGGTTTGAAGAGCGGGTTAAAGGGAGGGGACTTGTGGTGAGGGACTGGGTGGATCAGAAGGAGATTTTGAGGCACGGGAGTGTACAAGGGTTTTTAAGCCATTGCGGATGGAATTCGACGCTAGAGAGCATATGCGCGGGGGTTCCGATTCTGGCTTGGCCTATGATGGCGGAGCAGCCGCTGAATGCAAGGATGGTTACTGAAGAGATCAAAGTGGGGTTAAGAGTGGAGACTTGTGACGGATCGGTGAGAGGGTTTGTGAAATGGCAAGGGTTAGAGAAGACGGTGAGGGAGTTGATGGGAGGCGAGAAGGGTGAGAAGGCGAGGACTAAGGTGAAGGAGTTGTCTGAGATTGCGAGGAAAGCCATGGAAGAGGGGAAAGGCTCTTCCTGGCGTTGCTTGGACATGCTCCTTGATGAGACTTGCAAGTTAGAGCAACATGAATAATTGACAAACAGCAAGAGCCTCTTAGCAGGAGCCTAAAGGGACTATTAAATTAGCTGCTTGTTTTCCATGTTACGATTATCATATTTCGTCCTCTATGTTTCAGATCGTCTATTATCTGAGTATCTAACTGAATTCTATCAGTCACAATAATTCCACTAAAATGTGTATTCATACATGTGTACCCGCTAGGCTCCGAAACAAAGGTAAAAAAGAAGCCGAAAAGTTTTCGAAAGTAAAATTTTAAAGGCAAGAAAAATGAATTTAAAGACAAACTTGCGCATCAAGAATATAATTTGAAAAAAATCTGACAAGAGTACAACAATAGTCAAGGTGGGACTTACTTAATGCATGAATGCTATGGAACCTATATTCATACTACATATACAACATATGTATTATAAATTAGGATCATATTACGGTGTAATTATAGCATTGTATCACAGTTGTATCTAATCGTTGGATGCATTTAGATTGGTAGAATTCACTGACATTTAACGGTTAGATACAACTGCACTACGGTACCATAGTTGCACCTAAGATTTTCCTATAAATTAAAATAACTATCAATAATTTTTCAAAAATAAATATACATAAATATTAAATAATTATAATCCAATAAAAATACTTCTAGTCTCTCTGTTGTAGAACCCATCAAGCTTGTTCTTTTTATTGATTTGACGAGCCACGTCTGGCCGGTAGCTCTCAGGGAAAAACTGACGCATTTTATACTCGTGTCGCTTTGTTATTGACATTTTGTACCCGCGTCGCGTGCTGGGTAGGAATTAAGCTGCCATTTTCTTGTGAGACTGACAATTGTCAATCCAGAGAACCCTGGAAGGAGATGATGGAGCTTTCCTTTTCTTAAAATCATTGATCGTTGTTTTCTTTTGGTTTTTGTTCTCCAGCTGCTGCACCTCCCTGTTTTCCCCACCAATTAGTGAACAAAGTTGAAGCATAGTGGCATCATAAGTGGGCAAAAGTCAATTGCACGAGATTACGAAATAGTATGGAACCTAACGGAACCAAACTGTACAGTGAGTCAGGTTGATTAGATTATCTTCCCGCCGCAGGATTATAGAGAAAATCGGTTCAAATTAAATTCCTTAAGAAACATCAACATATATTAAAACATTAAAGATGTCAAACGTCGGCACATCCATAACCCTAATTTCATTCAGTGTTGGGCTCGACCTCGGACTAAATATGAGAGAATGAAATCTTGTTTGAGATTTAGATACTGTAGCTGTTGTGAAAAAAAAAAACTATAAATATGAAACAAAAATTAATAATATATAATAAATATAAATTTTAAATAATAATTTTAACAAAATTATTAAAAATATAATAAATTTTTTATTATACAAGAAAAAAAATCATATTAACATAATTTCTGAATTACTACAGCTAATATTTATCAAACACTTTAGTATTGTAGTTTCCTCAATTCCAAACGCACCCTGAATCTATAAATTAAAAGTGTCAGCAGCTTCCACATAAGTGGGTTATTATTTAGTAGTAGTTGAAGGAAGCAGCTTGTCATCTTGAGCCACAGCTGTTGTTTGTAATCAAATTGTCTAAACATGCAAGGAAAAGACAACAGCATTTAAACTTCAAGTGGCAAATTCAGATTTAAATGCAGTAACCTTAGGTCCCAGAAAAGGTAATCTGATTTCACCAAGAATTTTCAACGATAACTGAGAAACAATACAACATTATCCCATCCAGAGATTGTCTAACAAATAGCAAAATGAGGCGCAGTAACAAGAAAAACAAGGGAGCATACACTTAGCTCTTCTCAGAATTGTTTTCCAGTTCTCTTCTCAGCTGCAGGGAAAAGTCATCATTGACATCATCATCATCCCAATCATCTTCCCATTGCTGCGCTATCTCTTTTCCTTCTTCCTTTTCATCCCATTCTGTTAATAAATCAATTCACAATAAATTTAAAGAAAAATATGATGTACCAACAATTATATTATAAATGCAACACAAATGGTCACAGATGGGCATTCAAAATTTTCAACATTATATTCAGGCAGTTTGACATAAACACAGTACGTAAAAACTCTAAAGGAATTTATTGTACAAAGTACAACATATGACAGCAGTAACACATAGTAACTATTATGACAATGCTTTATCATCCTGCAAAACGACACTCAAAAGTATAAAGGTAACGCAAGCAGTGATGCTGCATCTTATTCACATACCATCAGCTAACCTATTTCAAAACTTTCACCATTTTAGGATACAAACACTGCTTGTAACTTATGAAATAACAAATAAAAGATGAACATTTCAGAAGCTGTAAAGCTGCACTGTCTCTTATGCTACTACATGCTAATCAACAAGAACTTTCAGTCTTCTGGGTTCACACTGCAAAATTAGAACATGGTACTCCAATGTCTCATTCCAAATTTGCCTGCCAAGCTTGTTTTCTATTAATTTACCAAAGCATTTCCGACGGCTCAGACACAACTTCTTAACTGGGTTTCAGAAAGTGCCTCTTATCGTCAGTCAGCGCTAGTTTAGACAAAGCTAATTGTTACATCTAAGTATTATATTGCTTTATCACATAAAAATTGAAGGATTTTTATTAATTTAACAAGGAATTTCCAACAGCTCAGACACAACTTCTTAACTGGGTTTCAGAAAGTGCCTCTTATCGTCAGTCAGAGCTAGTTTAGACAAAGCTAATTGTTACAGCTAAGTATTATATTGCTTTATCACATAAAAGTTGGAAAGAAAAAGGCAAAGGGAATAGGCATCAAATAGTTCTGAAGATGTGGTAATAGTTCCAAAAAGACAGAAACAAATAAGGCAGCGGCAAGTCCTCAACCATCAAGGTTTAGGAAATTAATCTTAGTTGAATTAACAAGGCCCAATTTCTTTCTGGAAAAGATTCGCTTGAGAGTCGTTAAAATGTTCTTTATGATTTGCTTTCTCGACTTGATTTTTCTAACAACAAAATATTGATGACTAAATCAAAAAAGTAAAAAGTTTTTATTCCTATCTTAATGTAAAGTTTTAATAATCGTTAAGTTCCGTTCCTGTAAGGTCCCCTCTTCATCAACACTCTTTATTCAAACTCATTTCTCAAACACTCCTCCATAGCCATCACTAGTACCAATACCACCAACCCACCACCATTATCTACTACTTCATTTATGAAAATCTCTTCTTTCAGTCAGCACTACCAAGAAGACAGAAATGCTTACAAGGACAAGCATGTAAAAACATTGATTTTAAGACGTTTTAGTTAGTGAACAACAAACAATTTAACATTTATATCCAGATATAAGGGAAATCCAACCAAGAGAAAACTCTCCAAAGTTCTAAAATTTTTCTTATATTCTTTTTATTCCTCTTCAAAGAGCAAAAAGGAAATAATTGTAACATCACATTATACTTCAAACTATAGTCTTGCAAATTTATTGTTTGACCGTACTCAATCCAAACCAAAACCATGTACCAACAACAAACTTCAGATAGAATTCAACTATCATTTGAAGACCAATTTGTAAGAACACATCTAATGTAAAAGCTTTTTTATAGTACAATATAAACCATCCTATATGGCTCCTTTTACTATTGTGGTACTGCTATGAAATGGAAGCTCTACCTGTGAAATAAAAATTTATAATGTTAAATAACTATGACTTGTAGATTATAATTCAGACAATCCCAGTAAAGGTAATAAAGGTTTTCATTAACATACTGTGGCATAGACTCTTAACTTCCAAACTAAATGGCTGCTAGTATTT
Organism: Citrus medica; assembly: GCA_002013955.2. Lineage (NCBI taxonomy): Eukaryota > Viridiplantae > Streptophyta > Magnoliopsida > Sapindales > Rutaceae > Citrus > Citrus medica. The sequence goes on along the minus strand of MKYO02011564.1, from coordinate 170,885 downwards.
ATCAAACAGTTTAGAACAAAAGCCGTAGTTGTTATACAAAAATGCAAAACGAAGCTTTACCCTAGAGATTGCCCACATAAACTATCTCAAGTATCCACAAAGTTCTCCTATGTCTACCAAATCATTCATCCTTCCAGCTTTCATATTTCTCAAAATCATCTTTTTATTTTCTAAAATTGAGTATCAGCCATGTCTTTAATTAACATTCCCCTAATGCATTTCAAGTTCTACATTGCAATCTACAAAAGGCATCCCAGCAATTAGCCATAAAACAAATCAAATAAACAAATAAATAATAAATTGAAATTCAAAAAAAGAAAATGAGTACTTTAGCCTTTCTTTCTATATATTTTTGTAGAGAACTGAAAGCGAAATAAAATAACCGAATGTTAATTAACACCGAATAAAAGATTGAAATAACAAATAAATATAACCGCAATTATCTATTTAGCAAATATAATAATTAAAAAAAAGACCTTGATTGATCTGAAATTCTTCAAACTCGTCGTCGTCTTCGAATATATCGATTTTCGGATCTCCGATTGCTGCCTTGGTTTCAATCTCCATTATATTTAAGCTCACAAACCCTAAAACAATAAACTTTTTTTGTTAGCTGCTTACTCTTTAATTATTTCGTTAATCAAATTCAAATAAACTTCTAATAGTCAAAAAAAAAAATTCCAATTTCGAGAGGTAGAAACTTGCAGTTGAGTGTTGACAGAGAGCAACAGAGTAGTTGCTTGTTCTTCTAAAACAACTGAGATTCTTATTTCACTGGGTTTCATTTAATTTATACATTACGTTGCTGGGTCAAGCGGCCAACTTAGCCCATCGAGACCAATCAAAAGCGGAACAAGTTTTGGGCTCCGAACTGTGCCCGTTAAGAAATGAGTAATGATATAATTATAAATTTTTTTATAAATTTATGTATAAATTGATGTGGTATTAATTCATTAGTTAAATAAAAATATAAAATAATAAAAATATATCATGTGGGCAAGTGATATTTAATTCAACTAATTTTATCGTGTCACATAAATTTATACAAAATAAATTTATACAAGAGTTTATGACTGTATCATTACTCTTAAGAAAGTACCTATTTGTTTCAAGGAGTGAAGCTTCTAACACCCGATTAAAACTCTTTAGAAACACCTCCTTTTATTTTTTATATCTCTTTCCTTTAGAAAAGACTATAAAATTACAATAAAGTTTTACAATCACTTAGAATATATTAATTATAATAAAATTATTATGCTAGGCAACTCATTTCTTCATTGTTTCAAAATTATTTATTTTATTTTATTTTATCAACAAAAATAAATGTATCATATACTAGGCTTTAAAAAAAAAAAGCTAGGAGTTCGTGATTTGTAAAAACATTTTAGTGTAATTAAAAACTCTTACTTATCCTTTAGGTAATTTCTAGTAGTAGTAACAGAATTAAGATTACGAAAAATGAGGTGTTATAAGGATAATTAAAGGATGTAAAAGCATTACTCTATTTTTAGAATTGATTTACTGGCGCACCGCTTTAACATCCTGCTAATGATTGAATGAATACCCCCGTCAGTTGTTTACAAATTGCCCTCGATTAAAATTACACTTAAAGACCCGAAATAAAAAAATGACGACCCTCTATACACCCACCAGTGTGTTTTGAGTTTGAAATATGTTTAAAATTTCATAATTTTATTGTAAAATTAATAAATTATGGCCATCTTAATTTAGCAAGCCTATAATAATTTACTGCTTATCACGATTGCATTTGGTCATGATTACTTAGTTTTGGTCAATTGCTTCGGGGACATATGATATTATGAGATATGTCGAGAAATGTTAAAATACCTCTGAGATACTATGTTAGTTATACCGTAATTAAATAATATTATGATAATATATGTATTTATTTTAAAAAATCATTATATAATTAGTGATTATATAAAATTTAATATATACATGTTATTCGTGAATTAAATTAATTGTACTTATTATGATGTATTATAAAATTTCTTGCCGCTCTCTCTCTCTCCATGCCTTTTCTATGCCATGTACATTCAACCAAGAAAATCTTAATCTGAAACACATATTATTTTTTAATAAAAAATAATGTTTGTTATTTTTATTTTTAAAGTAAGGAGGTAGCAAATCACAAATCTATTCTTTTTCAAATCACTGTATTTGAATTCGAGTAGCCAACTAAATAAAGTTGTTAAAAAAATCACCTAATCAAGTTCTTAGATAGTCAAGTTTAACAAATGTCTGTTATATAAAAGTAGAAACAAAGATTTGCATGAATAATTTGTAAAATAAATGCTCAGTTCTTATAGTTTAAGCCAATTACCCAATTAGTTGTTTATTATTGAAAATTACTCAAAACACCCATGTTGAGTTGCCATTACTTATAATAATTGTTGAAAATCTCATTCTTCAAGCGTAAAATAGTATTTATGTCTGATATAACTTAAAATTCAAACAAATTAGACATACCAACAAGTGAAAAATAGAAAATAATTAAAGAGAAGATTTATTAGACAGTAGGAACATTTTTAATTAATTTTTTTAAATAAAATTATTTGAAAACCATTCAATCAGACTGTCGAGTGCAATACTAATATCTAATGTTAAGACACCTTTTAATAATCTAATGCACAATTGTAAATTCAGTACAGACATATAAGGAATGAGGTGGAGTAACTTGAGCTGTCGTTCTCTGGAATAAAGCTAGCGTATTCTTTGACAAGCAGTAAGTTCCTTGGAACAATTTGTCTACAACGACCTTCGGTAAAAAAAAAATATATTAAAATTAAAATTAAAATGTTAAGCATATGGTATATTGTTGAAATTGCGTAGGCCGGCAAAAACAAACATCTTTGTTAATCAGAAAAGAAATATAATTATACAGCACATATTACTAGCCATATATTCCATTAGAACAAACGCATACAAACCTTTCGTTTTAGTTTTGTATTAATTAATCAAAAACGCAATTGCCAAGATTATGCAATTCTTTTTTGAGTCCGTACCAATTAAACCATCCAAATTCGTAATACAGACAAAGTTTTCATTACCTCTATTTCTCAGGGGTCTTGTCTTAATGTGTTTACTAAAACTTGTTACTGCAACAGAGACCTCTCTTCTGAGTTCTCAGAAAGAAATTTTATATTCAAAGTTTCAATGGAATTTCTTTGAATAACATACACATCACACCAAGGTTTCTGAAATTTATAATCTTTCTTGCCACAGAAGGTGTTAGGATAGTGCAATCAGCAAATGTTCGATGGTAGTTTCCTACATTGCAAAATCTATTTTTCAAGAGGGGAAGCGTATGATGTATCCTCAGGATTTGTCATTTATGTTTATTTTCATTATTATGATCACCGCTGTAACAGAGTTAGCACATTGTCAGCCTTCACCTGTAGACTGCAGCCTCCATTTTCACTTTTCATCATTGTCAAATAATTCGAGTTGTGAAGGGGGAGATTGGGGAGGATTTCTGCCCAACAAATGCTGTGATTCAGCTTTTCAAAAGTACCTCTATGCATTGGGGCAGCGGGTGAATCAAACAGGAAATATATACCTGAATTCCAGCGAGCAGAGAAGTTGTTTGACTTCAATGAAGAGATTGGAAGAAGATGCTTTCGCTTGTGGGTTTGAGAAATTGACAAGTGGTGCCGGGGCTTGTTCCAACTACTCTGTTGCTGATGTTTCTAATATGTTGGGAAATAAACTGATTAAGTTTAATGAAGATTGCAAATTTGTGAGTTCTGATGGAGAATGGGATCAAATATGTGGCGTCTGCGTGCAGAGTTGGGAAGAGATAAAAGGACCGCATTTCGCATCCTCCAAAGCTGAGTCAATAGATATTGA
>MKYO02011564.1:35342-166501 GCA_002013955.2 Citrus medica | reverse complement strand
GTTCGTGATTTGTAAAAACATTTTAGTGTAATTAAAAACTCTTACTTATCCTTTAGGTAATTTCTAGTAGTAGTAACAGAATTAAGATTACGAAAAATGAGGTGTTATAAGGATAATTAAAGGATGTAAAAGCATTACTCTATTTTTAGAATTGATTTACTGGCGCACCGCTTTAACATCCTGCTAATGATTGAATGAATACCCCCGTCAGTTGTTTACAAATTGCCCTCGATTAAAATTACACTTAAAGACCCGAAATAAAAAAATGACGACCCTCTATACACCCACCAGTGTGTTTTGAGTTTGAAATATGTTTAAAATTTCATAATTTTATTGTAAAATTAATAAATTATGGCCATCTTAATTTAGCAAGCCTATAATAATTTACTGCTTATCACGATTGCATTTGGTCATGATTACTTAGTTTTGGTCAATTGCTTCGGGGACATATGATATTATGAGATATGTCGAGAAATGTTAAAATACCTCTGAGATACTATGTTAGTTATACCGTAATTAAATAATATTATGATAATATATGTATTTATTTTAAAAAATCATTATATAATTAGTGATTATATAAAATTTAATATATACATGTTATTCGTGAATTAAATTAATTGTACTTATTATGATGTATTATAAAATTTCTTGCCGCTCTCTCTCTCTCCATGCCTTTTCTATGCCATGTACATTCAACCAAGAAAATCTTAATCTGAAACACATATTATTTTTTAATAAAAAATAATGTTTGTTATTTTTATTTTTAAAGTAAGGAGGTAGCAAATCACAAATCTATTCTTTTTCAAATCACTGTATTTGAATTCGAGTAGCCAACTAAATAAAGTTGTTAAAAAAATCACCTAATCAAGTTCTTAGATAGTCAAGTTTAACAAATGTCTGTTATATAAAAGTAGAAACAAAGATTTGCATGAATAATTTGTAAAATAAATGCTCAGTTCTTATAGTTTAAGCCAATTACCCAATTAGTTGTTTATTATTGAAAATTACTCAAAACACCCATGTTGAGTTGCCATTACTTATAATAATTGTTGAAAATCTCATTCTTCAAGCGTAAAATAGTATTTATGTCTGATATAACTTAAAATTCAAACAAATTAGACATACCAACAAGTGAAAAATAGAAAATAATTAAAGAGAAGATTTATTAGACAGTAGGAACATTTTTAATTAATTTTTTTAAATAAAATTATTTGAAAACCATTCAATCAGACTGTCGAGTGCAATACTAATATCTAATGTTAAGACACCTTTTAATAATCTAATGCACAATTGTAAATTCAGTACAGACATATAAGGAATGAGGTGGAGTAACTTGAGCTGTCGTTCTCTGGAATAAAGCTAGCATATTCTTTGACAAGCAGTAAGTTCCTTGGAACAATTTGTCTACAACGACCTTCGGTAAAAAAAAAAAATTAAAATTAAAATTAAAATGTTAAGCATATGGTATATTGTTGAAATTGCGTAGGCCGGCAAAAACAAACATCTTTGTTAATCAGAAAAGAAATATAATTATACAGCACATATTACTAGCCATATATTCCATTAGAACAAACGCATACAAACCTTTCGTTTTAGTTTTGTATTAATTAATCAAAAACGCAATTGCCAAGATTATGCAATTCTTTTTTGAGTCCGTACCAATTAAACCATCCAAATTCGTAATACAGACAAAGTTTTCATTACCTCTATTTCTCAGGGGTCTTGTCTTAATGTGTTTACTAAAACTTGTTACTGCAACAGAGACCTCTCTTCTGAGTTCTCAGAAAGAAATTTTATATTCAAAGTTTCAATGGAATTTCTTTGAATAACATACACATCACACCAAGGTTTCTGAAATTTATAATCTTTCTTGCCACAGAAGGTGTTAGGATAGTGCAATCAGCAAATGTTCGATGGTAGTTTCCTACATTGCAAAATCTATTTTTCAAGAGGGGAAGCGTATGATGTATCCTCAGGATTTGTCATTTATGTTTATTTTCATTATTATGATCACCGCTGTAACAGAGTTAGCACATTGTCAGCCTTCACCTGTAGACTGCAGCCTCCATTTTCACTTTTCATCATTGTCAAATAATTCGAGTTGTGAAGGGGGAGATTGGGGAGGATTTCTGCCCAACAAATGCTGTGATTCAGCTTTTCAAAAGTACCTCTATGCATTGGGGCAGCGGGTGAATCAAACAGGAAATATATACCTGAATTCCAGCGAGCAGAGAAGTTGTTTGACTTCAATGAGGAGATTGGAAGAAGATGCTTTCGCTTGTGGGATTGAGAAATTGACAAGTGGTGCCGGGGCTTGTTCCAACTACTCTGTTGCTGATGTTTCTAATATGTTGGGAAATAAACTGATTAAGTTTAATGAAGATTGCAAATTTGTGAGTTCTGATGGAGAATGGGATCAAATATGTGGCGTCTGCGTGCAGAGTTGGGAAGAGATAAAAGGACCGCATTTCGCATCCTCCAAAGCTGAGTCAATAGATATTGAATCTGATGTCTGCAGATTTGGCGATGGTATCATTGATAAGTAGCAGAATTGGAGATGAGAAGTATGCACAAAACGTTTTCACGTGCCTTGCTGGACAAGATATCTATATTAGTGAGTTGCTGGACAGATCTTAAAAACACATGAATTTCATTAAATTCAATTTCCAGCAAGATTTTTACACGATCATTGCGTTGAAACTTAATGTTGAGATCATCTGTAACTAGTCTCTATGGTCTGCAGCGAAACAAGCACTGGCTGAAATGAAGATGACACATAAGACTGGTGAGTACATAAACATTTCTGTAATCAACACTTGGTTCTCAGATATGGATCTTTTCATTTGATGGCATGTTCTATTCTCTTAACCGTCAAGAACTCTATATGGAAACAGGTATTTGGATTCTCATTGGAGGCCTTGTTGGGGTCGTCGCAATAATAATCATTGCCTCTTGCATTTGTCTGAAGAGACGCTACAAATCAAATCCTCCAGCTAAGATTACTTGTAAGCCTTGCAAAGTTCCAGTAACCAACAAAGGCATTAACCAATGAGTAACAATACATGCTGATTCTGCTTATTTCACTTGGCAGCATTCAAAGGTGTACAACTGAAGGATCCTGGTTGTCCAAGATATACAATCAGGGAGGTGCATTATGCAACGGAGAAACTAAACGAACTAAATCTCATTGGGGAAGGAATAACAGGTCGGTATCTAAGTAAACTAAAGAACGATGCAACCTTCTTTTTGTTTCAAGAATCAATGTGTATTGACTAACTTAACGGTCACTCCAAACCTAATATTCACAACTGAATATTCAAGTCATATGATGTTTTCATTTCACCACCAATGACAATAAAATCTTTGTAGGCCTATCAGAACTATATGGCTTCTTGGTTTGTATGTTCACTTGTTTTGATATTATATCAGGAGAAGTGTATAAGGGCAAACTGTCAAACAATCAGCACGTTGCCATCAAACATATTACCAATGAGGGAAATATAGAGACTTTTGTCAGAGAAGTTGCAAGCTTATCTCACGTCAGACACCCGAACCTTATGGCTCTGCTGGGTTATTGCTTAAGTGTAGACGAATGCTTCCTCATATATGAGCTGTGTCGCAATGGAAATCTCGCTGAGTGGCTTTTTGGTAGTCCTTTCCATCTGTTCAAAGTTCCTTTTTCATGTTTAATTTATTTCCAGTCTGACGAAAGTGAGCCATAACAGGCAAGGATAAGTGCCTATCCTGGATCCAAAGGCTGGAGATTGCAATTGATAGTGCTCGTGGTCTTTGGTTTCTCCACAGTTACTCAGAAGGCTGCATTGTTCATCGTGATATCAAGGTCTGTTTTACCTCAGTCTATTCATAACAATACCGTTTGTATCATCTATCATGCTGGTCAGAACTCTCCTTTCCACCAATTATAACATTACTGAGTTTCAAGACTTGAGAATTCGAGTAACACAGGCTTCTTCCAGAATGGAATAATGCAAAAGATTAATTATTGCTAAATGTTGGCTCTCGCAGCCAACAAACATTCTCCTGGGTCCAAACTTTGAGGCCAAGCTTTCAGATTTTGGATTGTCTAAGGTTATTGACATTGGTGAAACCTATGCTAGCTCAGAAGTAAGAGGAACTTTTGGTTATCTTGATCCTGAGTACCGAAGCAACTGCCAAGTAAATTCATCAGGCGATGTCTACAGTTTTGGAATAGTACTTCTCCAAATTCTGCCTGGGAAGAAGGTCATTAACATGAACTTGAAGAAACCAATGCATATAAATAAAATGGTCAGACACCGTGTTGCCTCATTCTAAATTCGTGTTTTGGATTTATGTTTTCAATTTCCGGCTCATGTTTTTATTTTCAATGTTTCTGTTAACCAGGCAAAAGTTCTTACCAGAGCAGGCAGTGCATCGGAACTTGCTGATCCTAAACTTGATAGGGAATACTCAAGAGAAGCTTTTGATCTTACACTTCAGCTGGCTCTATCCTGCACAGCACTTACGCATCAAAGACCACCCATGGAGCAAGTTTTTGTTACATTACAGAAGGCACTCGACAACAGCTAAGGCTTCCACAACTCAAACTTCAACCACCCAGCCTTCAACTCCGTGAAAGAGAGAAATTTTTAATTACTATATATAAGTTTTTGGGAATTTTTTGTGACACAGATTTAGTGGTTTCTTTGTTGTAGTCGTTACCATTTTGAATAATAGAAGATCATGAGACATATATACTTTTGTAAATAACTTCACGTCAAAAGCCGATTGAATCAGTGGCTCCTGAGATCACCAAGAACATGGAGCTTAAGTCATTCCAAGAAAGAAGAAGCACGAAGTTCAGATCAGAATTTATAGATAAACATATGAAGTATGCTTAATCAAAGAGCATGAGCACCCAAAACCATAAATGAATTTTGCTTCTCTACCAATAATGCTCATAAAACCAATGAAAGATTTTGTAAATAGAAAACTGCAAAATTTTTTAGTGAATGTTTGATGCTGAGAAGTGAAAATATGATCATCAGTAATCTATAAAAATTTACATAAATGACATTAAAAAATTTCCTAACTATTTTACTTTTTCTTTTTCATCGACTCATTCATCTTCCAATTAGTTTTTGTGCTAATAACTAAACAAGCTCATTTTCTACATAGAAATCGGGATCAGATGGTTTCAACAAGGGGGGCATCTGTAAGCTACTAGAAGCACTACTTTCTTCAACCGGTTGAGGTTTCTGGCCAGCCACTTTTCTAGTATTTTTGGCAAATTTGGAAGCCAAAATTGTGGCCCCAAGATTCTTAGAACTGCTATGTTTGTGGGATGCTGATTTTCGAGCACTTGCATCTGCATAATTTCCAGCAGGTGCGTCGAAACTATAGTAGCTGTCATTGTCAGGAATTGTCACGTAGCCGTAGCCACTCTCTTTTATACTCAAATCCATTGCCATCTTCCTCTTTCTGAACTTTCTCCAAGCAGATTGTATGAAGCAAGAAGCCCAAGTCCTCCATTGGTGAGAATAGTACCTAAAGGCATGCTGGAGCTTCTTGCTGTGAAGTCGCTTGAATTGATGTGCTACAAACTTAAGGTCTTCAGCTTCAAGGGCAAAAGCTTCAACTTCAGTGACAGCTCTGACAGTACGAGTTGAAGAGGGCAAGTTGAGGGTAGAGTTGGGTGTTAAGGCCCATGTTAGCAGCTCTTCACCACAGAAATCACCCGGTTGAAGGGTGATGGAGTTGAAGAACCCGTCCCTTCCTCCATTAGTTGTAGAGCTCTCCAGTGTCCCTCTGATTATGAAAAGCATCTCATTTACTGGATCACCCTCTCTAACAATGTAGGTGCCTTTAATGCTCAATGATGAGACCAGGCGCTGGCATATAGCATCAAGAAGCTGGTCATCCATTTGTGAGAAGAATGGTACCTGAAAAACAAACAAATTAAATTGGATTGTTGACCAACGAAACAAAACAAGAAAAGTACGTCGTTAAACCAATGTTATAAATGCAAGATGGACCTACGCGGCGAACAAGGGCAATGCATAAATGCCTTTGAATTTCACGACGGAGGTCCACAGGTAGTGAGCGCAGAATAGACTCTTCATTGACTCCTCTTGTAGCAAGCCATTTGTACTGAACAAACTGATGAACACGTTCCTGCAAATCTGGAGGTAATTGCCGGTGCCTCATCCACTCCTCTGTATCCCTTCGCTTAATCCTCCATTCTTCAATTCTTACAGACATGGACTGGAAATATGTCTTCAAGAAGCGAAAAAGAAAAAATCATATTGCCATTGCTTATAAACTTGGCACGTTAATGTATTACAAGTTGTTATCAGCAAGACCTGGAATCCATCTCTAGTAATATATAATTATGCAATCAGCAGTATCATTTCATTAGACAGCAGCCACAAAGAAGTTCCATCATTTACCACAATTTGAAGAACAATTTGAATATTTTCTGTAGATAAAGATTTATTTAATCCAAAACTTTACCAGCTGTTCCCAGCCAGAATCTAACACTCACCTAAAGAAGTGTAGATGAACCTACTCGCCTAGATACTTCAACTGCAAACTAGTTAGTAGTAAACCAATCCCTCAAAAGATAATGCTCCCTATGAGATTTCAGGCAAACATTCCTTTTCATATTGATCGATGATGCGATAACTTAACTGAAAAAGAGAAGGGGCATTCTCGGAAGTAATGTGCTTCAGCTAGACTTTGAAGCACAGACACGGCAGATAAAGTGATTGGCAAACGCGCACTTTACTTAATAGCTAATGTCTGCAACCTGCCTATACCTAAATTTCAAGCATACTCAAAATCGGACAGCCAAATAAAAAAGGAAGATCTACGTTTTTATCTGCAGCCTTTTAAGTGTTCCATTTCTGTTTCCAATACGACCTACGGATTAGGTGGTAACTCCAATTCTTAGGAGTTTCATAAGCCCAAACAACGCAGTAAAGAGAATTAGTAATATTTAAGGTGGCAGTTCATGGTACCTGCATGTTGCCAATCAACAGTGCAAACAACACCGAACCAAGGATACATATAAAAATAGCAAGTAGATTTTCCTCCACATATATGCTTGTATCTAATTCCTGTGCATATGAACTGCAAAAAGAAAGAATGAAGTGAATATATAAAATATGAGCTCTGATATAAACAGAAACATTTTAACGGAGGATTCCGTATTAATGTCCATGATATATAGTATAAACAAAACCAATAACAAAATCGGACCTTAAAGTTCTTAAACCCCACCAAAGACAGTATAAAATCTTCCTATAAAAATGTGACGCAGCAACATCATCAGTGAAACATTCTGCAAATATTCCAAACTTGAAGTCAATCTGAGCTTCCCTAACTGCATCGCAATCATCAATAACGGTAGTGACGTTTCTCCAATTCAACCGATCAGGCTCCTCTAAAGTAGAGCAATCCAGGAAATAGGGAAGGCACAAAGCTCGATGCCGGTTCTCCCAATTACACCTATCTTTCCAGCAGCTGAACTGCCGCCCTACGGCCACCAGGTACCACGTTGCTCCTAAAACCTGCGGCGACCATAACAGCAACAATAAATGAAAAAAAAAAAAAAAAGGGCAATTGAGTTTCAGAAACTGGGAGGAGAATGAACAGTGGAGGCGCCCTGTTTCTTACGTGACTGCTAAGCAAGAAAAGAACAAGATTGTAGCCAGCTCCTGCCCAATCAGCCTTCGCAACAACCCCTGTAGTTTTGATGATTCTTCCGTTCAAAGGAAAGATGACAAATAGCCTGGGAATATATTGCAACAGAATGACCAGGGCCAACGAGGAGTTGTTATAATCAGCCTTGGAATCCCTCATTGAAGGAATTATTAGAAATACGACAAACTGCCAAGTTAAATGCTCCTTTAGTCCCTACAGTTTGCTGCGGTGTTAAGTAGTTTAGTTTTAACTTTGAAAATATTAAGGACGAACCTGAGGCAGGGGAAGGGCGGCGGCGAGATCAATGACAAAATCAGTCTTGAAATACCTACTGCGAATCTCTCTTTCATCCATAACTAACTCTCCCCTCCCAAAACTCCTAGAACTGGGCGACACAAAAGCTGTCCGAAACTTCATAAAGATATTAAATACAAAGAAAAGATCAGCCACCGTCCGAAAGACGGTGATCAAGAAACCCGTATTTCCATCCGTCTCTAGGCATGCCTCTTCTCTGTTGACAGAGGGCAGAAAGAAGTAGAGAGGATCGAGCAAGAGCGCGATGATGCAGGTGGCAAGGAAGACGTAGTTCCAGTGGGAGACGGCTTCCGAATCCGGGTCCAGGATTTGGAAGCGCCAGCAGAGGATTTTCGCGGTGGGTACCTCTGAAGTTGTGGACGATGAGAGTAAAGGCCGGTTATGGTTGCTGAACGGGCGGAAGAGGGATGAAGCAGAGGAGGCGACATTGGCGGTCGCGGTGGCGGTGGAGGCGGCGGCCGAGGACAGAACTGGAAGTATTTTTCTATTCATCTTCCATCGCGGAGCCCGCTGGCAAGCCGGATTCCGCCGCCAGGAGGTTTTGAGACACAGAGAGAGAGAGAGAGAGAGACAGCAAATTATTAAGATTTTGTTTTTCCTTTTTGTGCTTTTGTGTGATGATGATGATGGCGCGGTGAGAAGAGAGAAAGAGAGGTGGCAAAATTTTTGTTAGTTAACAAAGAGTGGAGATTTTCGCGGGAGACTGGAGGGAGAGCGTTGAAATCGGAACGTGGGATAAGCTGTTGGTAAATTAATAAAAGGCGGGAAAAGAAAGGACATAATTGGAATAAAGGTGGGATTTCATTCCACGTGCTTTCTGCTTGAAATAAAATAATGTAGTAGAAGTATGGATGGCAGGAATCCGTTATTCCGTCAGCTGTGAACAAATTAGGGAGGAGATGGGAACAATTTAATGCAAATTTTTTGTTTGAAAAAGAGAGATAAATGACTTATTTTATTATTTGAGGAAGGAACGAGAATAAGGTGAAGTCACCACTTCCTCATTTTCTCTTGTTTTTAATTTTTATTATATATTTTTTAAATTGTTATGTAGGATATATTAAAATTTTGATATTATGGATGTAAATTAAAAAAAATCCTAATATAAATAAGAGATAACATAAAGATGGAAAAATGGACTGTTAAAATATTTAAAAAAAATATTTATTCTACTAAAAAAACTCCAAGAATTTGAACAAAAACCAGCGGGACTATATATTTTAGATGCAGATCTTGTGTAATTGTTGCTAAGAATTACACATTTTGTCCCACTAACAATGATTTAGTTTAAAGTCATTTCCCTTTTTTAAGACCGTAATAGTATGTTTTCTTTTTTCATTAGTTGAATCAACTAATGCTCAATAACTTTGTTCAGTTAATAGATTAATAAATTCACATTTATTAACTCCTAGATTGCTTAAATGCATGCCCTTAATCGATACTCATTTCTTGTTGAAGTCATTATTTTCAATCTAACATAAAGAGCGTACACTAAAGCTCTTAGAAAGAAGAAAAAGACCAACAACATCTCTATGGTTTAGTGAAATAATTTTAAAAAATGGTTAAATAAATCATTTCATAGATAATTATATCATTTGATTGCAGTAATCTAGTTATTTTTCATATGGAAACACACACATACATAATCTAGTTAAATAATCTAATTATATCATTTGATTGCAGTAATCTAGTTATTTTTCATAGATAATTATTGGGGTTGCCTTGTCCTTTGAAAGAAATGAAACCGTTTTTTAATAACATCATTTTCATGCAACTCTCTCTCTCTCTCTCTTTCGTTCTCGAATTAACTCAGTTGAATGTCTTAATTTAGTTGCATGTTGTGAAGAGTTAGAATGTATATTTATTTTGTTAATTTCTTAAAATTTCTTACAGTATGCTTGACAGATAAGAGTTAGGTCTCATTACAATATTTTATACTCAATTGAATGTCTGGATTTAGTTGTATATTATAATGAGTTGAATGTATATTGATCTAAATGTCCATAGTGCAACCCTTATACTTATTATTATTTTTTTAACTTCTTACAGTTTGGTTGAGAGATGAGAGCATTAAAATTAATTTTATTTTTCTATTTTTCAAATTGATTAAATAAAAAAGTCATTTTATTAATTTTTTTAAATAATTAATATTAAATTGATAAAATAACAATTATTTGATAACCTTAAGCGAGCTTATAATAGATTGAAGGGTTAATTAACTTTAACGCACACCCAAAATTATAGAAAAATTAAAATCATTCGACCTCGGACTAAGCCCATCCTGGGTTCACCAAACCAACCCAAACAAGGCCTGGGCTTGTCCGGCCCGGCCCATTTTCATGCCACTACGCTACAAGGCACAAGCTAACTAGTGTGAAAATGAGCAATGTTCTTCATTGTTTTTATACAAAGCCACAACATAAAATTTAATTCATAAAATAAGTTGGCAACAAATACAAAATTAGTCAATAACTTCTCGGTTGAGCCGACCGACCGACCGACGCGTCTCTTTATGTAACTGCAAGAGTTTGTGATACGAGACAATTTAAAATTACTTCTCTTATATATTTTTAAGAATTTTCTATGTTGGATTTTCTACTTTATTAATTTATCTACACTTTTCCAACCTATTTTTGTAAATAATATTAAAAAGAAACCTAGAGAATTCAAAGGTGTTTTTGAAAATTGTTTTTTCATTTCAAGGATTTTTTTTTTTTTTGAGCCGGCTGAATGCATATGTATGGACTACGTACGTAAAGAAACCAATGATGAATCATTTTTTGATTGAATTTTATTTTTTTAATTAATGGGAAAGTTGAATTCTTGGGCACCTGATCAATCCGCCACATGTTTTTCGCCAGTAAAATAAGGAATTTTAGTGTTCACATCTCACCGCTAGAATATGGAATAATTATAGAAAATTGTAAATCCGAATCTTTGATGCTTAATTTGAGGCAATTAATAGATCCCCTTATGCATAGGATTCCTTATTTTATTCGAATTAACTTTTTAATAAATACCTGTAACTGTATATTTAATTTATTTAACTAGAAATGTAGGAGTATTCATTAATACATATTGAGCTGGCTGGCCTACGATCTGAAAGCACAGAATATGTAAATAATACCCAGATTCTGAGGACTGCGTTGATCTTCATGGCATCACCAAATAACTTACAACTATTTATTTATTTCGTGATGTGATCAAAATTCAATTCTTTATTTTTATTTTTTTATCACTAATAGTAATGATGGTAGCCACACCTTTTGCATCATCATTGATTAAGATTCTTTTCGAGATCTTCCCTTTTTCTTTTTTCTTTTTTTGCTCTTTTTCTCTCCAAATTTTAGATAGTAATTGAATATGATACAAAATATTACAAAAGAGATTGAAATGGCAGTAAGTAACTGAGGACATTTGTTTTAAAAGGGTAAAAGTTCGTTTAGTCCTTATATTTTGAGGTTAGTGTCCGTTTAATCTTTATATTGTTTTAAATATCTCAAAATGATAATTTAATTTTTTTACAAAATTAATTTTTTTTGGACACACATGAGCTTCCACAAAAATTAATATATATCTTTTTTGTTTTTTATTTTATTTTTGGGTTTAATTTGAAATCCAATTTTTTTTATTAATATCTAAAAAATAAACATTACAGTAAGAGTGTAAAATTGTAAAAACATACTAAAAATAATAATAATGGCATAAGTGTCAATATTTAATAATAAGGACGTTTTGAGATATTATTAAAAATATAGGGATTAAATAGACACTAAACTCATAATATAGGGACTAAACAAGCTTTTACCCGTTTTAAAATTTAAAACAATCAATGTTCTTATTACACTAAAAAATTCGATAGCAGACTAATTTTTTTACAAAGACATAAGGATTTTTTCCAATGTTATAAAAAAAGGTCGATTCAATGAGGTTTAAAAATATAGCTGCATTAAATATTTATTCAGAGAGTTTTATTGTCTTAGTGGTCTTATCCTATTTGAATTTGAATTAGTCGAGACCCAATATAGTCTTCGAATACTAAATAATTTAATATATATAAAAAAAGAACGATTCGATAAATACGAACTTTTAAATATGAGAAGACTAAAAAAATGTTATAAATTCTAGAAAAAAAAAATTATTTTCTTTAATGAAACAAATAAGCCAAAAATAATATACATCAATTGATCATTGACGTCTCTTCAAGTTCTATTTGAGCTTAAGTAAGCAGAAATACATAATATAATTGACTTTATTATTTATAGCATTAAAATGAAAAAGAATTGATCAATCAAGACTCAGGACAATGGGACCCAAATTAAAAGCAGAAAATTCCAAATTTTTTGCCAAAAAAGAAAAAAGAAAAAAAGACACGAAAATAAAAAGGACCAATAATATTGGGAGGTGGGCATTAACTTCACCTGTAGTGGAAAGTGGTCACCACCCACTCGAAATTTTGAAAAACGACGTGACGGATGCTGACTATACAATTGCCCTTGCGATTTTGGCTCCGGATGGTAATGAGGTGGGGTAGTAGTGGCGGTGAGACTTATCCCATTTTCAAATCATTAAAAATTTTACTTCTATTTATTATTACATTCTTTAAAAAATTCAGTAGGGTAAAGATAGAAAATCCTAATGTAAATCTTAATGTAAGAAATGATTTCCGTATTTCTATCTCATTTTTTATTTACTTCTTTTATAATAAATATAGATAAATAATTTTAATAAATTAAAAATTAGAGACTTAAATAAAATTATTACTATATTATAAAATATTTAAATTATTTAAAAAAATTCAAAAATGTTGAAACAATATCTTGAAATAATAAAAAAACTAAAAAAATGTTTGAAGAGAGAAAGAGAAAAGAAAACATAATAATATTTCAGGGTTGAATAAGAGTTGTAATATATGGTTTTCTTTTAATTATAACATATTTATATTAGGTAAAAATAAAAAAAATTATGATCTAACATTGTAATTAATAAAATAAAAATTATTGAACAAACATTAAAAAAATATTAAAATATAATGGAGATTGGGTAAGGGATGGGGTAGGGAGTATAAAACACAACTCCATCCCACTAACCTCATTAAGAATTTGAGAATTATTTTATTTTATTTTTAAAAATTATTTAAAATTCATACCATTTGGGATGGGTTCCATGTGGTTCCAAACTGTAAAAATTTTTACCGTCTCTAATTTTGGCACTATTTATTTTTTATCGCTTGACATTGTTCTTCATAAATATAAAAATATTTTTAGGGTTTTTATGTTCTACCAACACCCAAATATTTCTACATATTTTACCGTACACCTACTTATTTCAACAACACCCAAATATTTTTATATATTTTACCGTACACCCACTTATTTTGACAACTATCTCAGCGTACCTATTCTAATATCCTTTGCGATTTTGTCTAATGTCTATTAACCACTAAAAAGACTATAACGTTCCTCTTTTGAATTGAATGGGCTGTGTAAGTACTTAAATGACCATGATAACTTGTAAAATTTACAATAAAAAGATCATAAAACTAATATTATACAATAAAATTAAAGCCAAATAATATCTTCCAACAAGGACAGTAAAAATTTACAAAAAAAAACTATCATAAATCTAATTTTTAAACACATGACATTAATAAAAATGAAGCATTAGTGGATAACTATTGATCAAATCCAAGACGTTCCTAGCTAGATGTATACTTAATTGCATTTCCTGTTTTGCACTAGTGATTGTTATGCTGACCGAAAATTTAAAAGTTTTACGTATACGGTGATTGTTGTTAAAACAATTGGGGGTGCAATAAAATATGTCAAAACATTTGGGTGCTATCCCAAAATAACCCATAATTTTTATTTTTTATTTTTTTTTATCCAACCAGCTCCAAAAAATTGTTGCATATAATTTGTCGAAGGTAAAGAGAACACGGCAGATTTTTCTCATCTCATCTTTCTTTGATTAATAAATATTAATCTTATAATTAGTTATTATTATAATTCGTTTTTGGGTCAACGGAATCATGTGGCTGTGAACATTGATTAGTGAATCATATGCACGTGTGTGTAATTAATTAAGATTTGTAAGAATCTATTCTCTTCTACATTATTTCTGAAAAAAATGGATGATCCAATAACCTATCCCAACGCGCGGTCTAGCTCAAATTAGAATTTTTCAGATTATTCTTTTATGAATTATTATTATTCTAAATATCCTTAAATTGATTATACACCTTAACTTACTCTCACTTTTTATTAAGAAGATAAGAAGAAAATTCATTAACATGCATACAGTATTTCTTTTAACTTCTAGATAAAAATGAAGTAAGTTGAATTTTATAATAATTTAAAAATTATTATTTCACGAGAAGACTAACCGAAAATTTATCTTATTATTAATAAACATATTCAGTATGGGAGCATTTCACCATACGTATTATTTTTCCAATTATTTTTTGTCGATTTTCATAAACTTTTGAAATATGTCATATGAATGGCATTTTTTTGTTCTTATGGTGGTGATTGTAAAGTTGTGGATAACATATGCTGATTGATTGCACTGTGGATTTATTTGAAACAACAGCAGCTCATACACAGTCCAGTAAAACATTAGCTGTTTTATGTGCATAGATGATGTCCCTCTAATTAAGTTGCTGGATTCATATATTCTAGAAAACAAAATAAAAAAGGTTGCCCAATTCAGATAACTGCATCTGGTTCTTGCAGCATTTATTCTACTATGAAAAAGAAGAAGAAGAAGAAGAAGATCTCAAAGAATTTGAACTAAAAACAGTAGCATTATATATATTATTCTAAGATGCAGATCTTGTGTAAATGTTACTAAGATTTTCCCATTCTGTCTTACTAAGAATGGTATATTTTAAAGTCATTTCCCTTTTTGAAGACCGAATCATTGTTATTATTATTATTATTTGTTTATCGTCAATATAACACTCATAACTTTGTTCTGTTAACAATTTGATTAATTTACATTAACTAAGTTCTTAATGGCTTAAATATATGCCCTAATGATCAATCCTAATTTTCTTCTTAAAGTCATCATTTTCAATCTTACATAGAGAAGCAAACACTGAAGCTCGTAGAAAGAGAGAAGAAAGAACACGCTTTTATTTTTTTAGTTTGGTAAAATAACAATTATATCATTTGACTATCGCGATCAAATTATTTTTCATATGAGCACAATTGCTTTTTTTTCTCAAAAAACAAAAAAAAAAGAAAAAAATCTACATGACCACTTTTGAAAACAATGAGACTTGCTGAATCATTTCGTCAAGTCACGGGGTATCAGAGTCCTTTTCGGTAGAGAAACTGATGCAGTTGAACAACCGAGTGTTGGCTTCAGGCAGCGTTGAGTGTTTGGTTTGCTGGTGAAGTTAGGGCAAACTAGATTTTCTGCCAGTTGCCAGAATGGGCACCTTAAGTTTTTTTTTTTTTTTTTTTTTGCATTGCCTTGCCCTTTAGAGAGAGAGAGAGAGAGAGAGAGAGACGAAGCCATTTGTGAAAACATCATTTGCTTGCTAGCTCCAGCTCTTTTGTCCTCTCGAATTATCTATGCCACTCAAGCTTTTAAACGTGTACGACTCCAGTGGACCAGGATAATATAAGATTTGAGATGGCAATTATACACATCACATCCTACTTGTGACAAAAAAAATGAGTTAATTATCACCACAAATTAGTTTACAATAAATAGAATTATATTAAAGAATAAATAGTGTATTTATAAGATAAGGAGGCGCCAACCAAATTAATTGATTATTATGATTTTTTTTGTGTATTAAATTATTTGGTATCTAAAGATTATATTGGGTCTTAACTAATTTAAATTTGAATTGAGTAGGACTACTAAGGCGATAAAATTTTTTTAATAAATATTTAACATAATTATATTCTCAAGTTAAAAAAAACTATCATAAATCTAATTTTTAAACACATGACATTAATAAAAATGAAGCATTAGTGGATAACTATTGATCAAATCCAAGACGTTCCTAGCTAGATGTATACTTAATTGCATTTCCTGTTTTGCACTAGTGATTGTTATGCTGACCGAAAATTTAAAAGTTTTACGTATACGGTGATTGTTGTTAAAACAATTGGGGGTGCAATAAAATATGTCAAAACATTTGGGTGCTATCCCAAAATAACCCATAATTTTTATTTTTTATTTTTTTTTATCCAACCAGCTCCAAAAAATTGTTGCATATAATTTGTCGAAGGTAAAGAGAACACGGCAGATTTTTCTCATCTCATCTTTCTTTGATTAATAAATATTAATCTTATAATTAGTTATTATTATAATTCGTTTTTGGGTCAACGGAATCATGTGGCTGTGAACATTGATTAGTGAATCATATGCACGTGTGTGTAATTAATTAAGATTTGTAAGAATCTATTCTCTTCTACATTATTTCTGAAAAAAATGGATGATCCAATAACCTATCCCAACGCGCGGTCTAGCTCAAATTAGAATTTTTCAGATTATTCTTTTATGAATTATTATTATTCTAAATATCCTTAAATTGATTATACACCTTAACTTACTCTCACTTTTTATTAAGAAGATAAGAAGAAAATTCATTAACATGCATACAGTATTTCTTTTAACTTCTAGATAAAAATGAAGTAAGTTGAATTTTATAATAATTTAAAAATTATTATTTCACGAGAAGACTAACCGAAAATTTATCTTATTATTAATAAACATATTCAGTATGGGAGCATTTCACCATACGTATTATTTTTCCAATTATTTTTTGTCGATTTTCATAAACTTTTGAAATATGTCATATGAATGGCATTTTTTTGTTCTTATGGTGGTGATTGTAAAGTTGTGGATAACATATGCTGATTGATTGCACTGTGGATTTATTTGAAACAACAGCAGCTCATACACAGTCCAGTAAAACATTAGCTGTTTTATGTGCATAGATGATGTCCCTCTAATTAAGTTGCTGGATTCATATATTCTAGAAAACAAAATAAAAAAGGTTGCCCAATTCAGATAACTGCATCTGGTTCTTGCAGCATTTATTCTACTATGAAAAAGAAGAAGAAGAAGAAGAAGATCTCAAAGAATTTGAACTAAAAACAGTAGCATTATATATATTATTCTAAGATGCAGATCTTGTGTAAATGTTACTAAGATTTTCCCATTCTGTCTTACTAAGAATGGTATATTTTAAAGTCATTTCCCTTTTTGAAGACCGAATCATTGTTATTATTATTATTATTTGTTTATCGTCAATATAACACTCATAACTTTGTTCTGTTAACAATTTGATTAATTTACATTAACTAAGTTCTTAATGGCTTAAATATATGCCCTAATGATCAATCCTAATTTTCTTCTTAAAGTCATCATTTTCAATCTTACATAGAGAAGCAAACACTGAAGCTCGTAGAAAGAGAGAAGAAAGAACACGCTTTTATTTTTTTAGTTTGGTAAAATAACAATTATATCATTTGACTATCGCGATCAAATTATTTTTCATATGAGCACAATTGCTTTTTTTTCTCAAAAAACAAAAAAAAAAGAAAAAAATCTACATGACCACTTTTGAAAACAATGAGACTTGCTGAATCATTTCGTCAAGTCACGGGGTATCAGAGTCCTTTTCGGTAGAGAAACTGATGCAGTTGAACAACCGAGTGTTGGCTTCAGGCAGCGTTGAGTGTTTGGTTTGCTGGTGAAGTTAGGGCAAACTAGATTTTCTGCCAGTTGCCAGAATGGGCACCTTAAGTTTTTTTTTTTTTTTTTTTTTGCATTGCCTTGCCCTTTAGAGAGAGAGAGAGAGAGAGAGAGAGACGAAGCCATTTGTGAAAACATCATTTGCTTGCTAGCTCCAGCTCTTTTGTCCTCTCGAATTATCTATGCCACTCAAGCTTTTAAACGTGTACGACTCCAGTGGACCAGGATAATATAAGATTTGAGATGGCAATTATACACATCACATCCTACTTGTGACAAAAAAAATGAGTTAATTATCACCACAAATTAGTTTACAATAAATAGAATTATATTAAAGAATAAATAGTGTATTTATAAGATAAGGAGGCGCCAACCAAATTAATTGATTATTATGATTTTTTTTGTGTATTAAATTATTTGGTATCTAAAGATTATATTGGGTCTTAACTAATTTAAATTTGAATTGAGTAGGACTACTAAGGCGATAAAATTTTTTTAATAAATATTTAACATAATTATATTCTCAAGTCTTGAATCGATGACCTTAGTTAAGATAAAATAATTTATACTAGTTGTTCAACGCGCTTATTGATTGATTATTATAATTTAATTGTGTAAAATGTAACCTTATATTTATTTATTTATTTATTTTTTGATATGTGTATGTACACACACAATAAGACGAGAAAGAACTCACCAACCGGTTAATAAATATAACTGACGAGAAGCAGTTTCTTACACTGGCAGTTTGCTCGAGTGATGAGAGTTAGGTATATCGTAAGAAAAGATTTTTGCAGATAGTGCATGCTTCGTTCACCGTCCACTTTGCCAAAATTGCCACTCACAATTTCTTCTAAATTCACACTCACAGTCACTGAGAAGCCAAAAGCCAGGTGGAGAAGATTACACCATACCCCAAGACCTCAAAAGAATATATAAAATTATATAAACATCTATTCTATCCATTTTCAGAATCTCAACTAACAAATTAATATATAAAAGTTCTCCCTATTCTCTATATTCGTTTGTTGTGTTTCGTGTTTGTTCTTCATTTGTCTACATTGGTGGGTTCTTGACTCTTGGACTCATTAACTACTCTGTATATTCTGTTCCTTACAAACAACAACAACCAGTCTTTCCCTTTCAACTTTTCTTCTTTTTTTTCTCTCTTTTTTCAAATGAAATTCTAGTTGTTTCAACCGGGGAGGGTGATAATCTATCTTGGTTGTATTTATCTGCCTTCAAAAAATGGATTCCTAGTGATTTAGTGATAAGCAGTTATGGATCTTGAAGGTGTTATCGGTAACAGTCCAGTTAAGGTATGGCATGTGGCAACCAACTTTGTTTTATTTGCTTCAAAATTAATTTTTTTTCTTTTTCGGTTTCATGATGTTGGTTCTGTTTGTTTTTGCAGAAAGATTCATGGAAGACTTTGGCATGTGGCAACCAACTTTGTTTTATTTGCTTCAAAATTAATTTTTTTCTTTTTCGGTTTCATGATGTTGGTTCTGTTTGTTGTTGCAGAAAGATTCATGGAAGACCGTGTTAACTTTGGCTTACCAGAGCTTAGGTGTTGTGTATGGAGATTTAAGCACTTCTCCTTTGTATGTGTACAAAAGCACTTTTGCAGAGGACATACAACATTCTGAGACTAATGAGGAGATTTATGGGGTTTTATCTTTTGTGTTCTGGACACTAACATTAATACCACTGTTGAAATATGTGTTTATTGTGCTTAGAGCAGATGATAATGGTGAAGGTGGCACTTTTGCTTTGTATTCGTTGCTATGCAGGCATGCCAGAATTAGTACTTTGCCCAATTGTCAATTAGCAGATGAGGAGTTATCGGCGTACAATAAGGATGTAATTTTATCCGATAATAAAAGTTCTATTGGGTCTAGTTTGAAATATACTTTGGAGAAGCATAGAGTGTTGCAAAAGATGTTGCTCATTTTGGCTTTGATTGGAACGTGTATGGTCATCGGTGATGGGGTGCTTACGCCTGCGCTTTCTGGTAGTGGAGGTTTCCCTTCTCTGTGCTTTTGGATTTATGATGAAAGATTGGGTTGTTATTGTTTGGTTTTTGCGCTATATTTGCAGTTTTTTCAGCAGTATCAGGCTTGGAACTTTCAATGTCTAAAGAACACCACCAATGTAAGTTCCTTATCTTGAATCCATTTTGTTCAAGCTTGTTAATGATCAACTTCTTCTCTTCAAAGGAACTCTTATGGCCTGAAATAGTTTTATTACTTTTAGCCATTTTTTTCTCTTGTTGTGGCTCACATTCGGATTCGATGCCCAGAGTTTAGTTTATTTGGTAAATAGCAATACAAAATATAGGTTTATTTGTTAATTTTGGTTGTTAGGCGACACCAGATTTCTGCAGCTGGGCTATATTTATTGCTTCTGAAACAATTTATTTGGCTCTCTATAATTGTGGGGAAGAAGTAAAATAAGCAAATCTTGGCTTTGTGTCTACATCTTGATTTTGCTGTTATATAAGCAGAATTTACGAGGTTGTGAATTTCCAAAGCTTCTGCTTTCACTGTTAAGTTGTCTGGATGTGAGCAAGTGGACAAGAAGAGAGTTCCTAATTGCTGCAGAAGCATGCATTATTGTGGGGTCCGTACAAATATAATTAAGATAAACCTTCCTACTTTAATCAAACTCAAATCACCATCAAGCTATTTAAGATATTTAATTTTTAATGCGGAAGGTCAAGTGGATGACATCCTGCTTATTTTAAAGCAAAGACTCAATATGTGGCATATAAAAGAAGTTTAATTTAAATAAATAAGATAATTAAGTCCAAAATGTTGTCTTTAATAGAAGGTTAGCCGTCACTATAAAGTGAAGAGAAAAATAGTTTTGGTTTGGATAAGGTTCTGGGTAAAAAGAAAAAAAGGATTTAAACACGTAATTTACTGCAGTTGGATATTTATGAGTTTATATGCCTAATTGACAGCATAGACATATTCTTGAACTGCTGAAATTGGGTCAGAACTATGACTTGAAGCTTCCATTAGCCATACATAATTATAACGATGGCTGAAGCATGGTATCATTCTTTGGCTGCTGTCACCATTCATCTTCTTCGTCACTCTCGAGAATATCTTAAGAGATGTACATATCGCACTCCAAGTTTCTAGATAATCACCTGTGTCTTAATTGTGACTCTAATTTCTTATACATGCATGATTGGCTTGTTTTGTCACATTTGTTTATCATTTATCAGTGGGCTGCTAAAGTTAGTACTTTTGACTTATTGGTGGAGTTAGGTCCTACGTCCTTAGTTGCCAATGTTGCTGTTTGTGGGGAACATGTTCTCCACTGGCTATCATGTCATGATTTAATCACATTCTCCATCAGTTGGACGCCTGGATATCATAGATTCTATATTATAACTTGATCTTAAAGCAATCAAACATTACTCTACTGTGAAGGTGCTTGTCTTTAGTTCTATGTGTTTAACCTATTAAACAAGGGATATTTCTGTTTCCGTTTTGATAAGTGCAATTCCTGACACCATTCCACTTAAAAATGTTGACAGACTGAAACTTATTGAGCTCTAAGGACTTGCATTTACTTACATAATCCACAAACAACACTGTTGAGCAGAGGTCTTGTGCACTTCATCTTAGTTTCTGTTGGAGAATTAATGTGAAGTGGTGATGCTGGCATGATAATATACTTTCTTGTTAATTAATTTCTAAGATCACACAAGGTGCAAGCTGTTCAAGTATTCAATTGCTAGGTCCAAAACAATGGAAAAAGTTAAATGCAAGAGCAATGGTGTTGAAAGGATGAGAAATTTCTTGTTTTCCTGTTATGTTTTCTCAATCACAAAGATCTATCTAAGAAAAAGTACTTCACATTATATGCGCATGAGTATGTGAGTAATTGTGTGTGCACACCCATACGAATGTGCAGGGGGCTTCTATACCTTGATGAAGTAGTAGTTCTATCTGTTCCTATCTTTTAGAGAAATCGTAGAGGTCTGTTAATCTTCAAAGAAGTCAAAACCTACCTACAAGAACTATTAATCTTTAAGGAAGACAAACCCCACTTTGAAATGGTAAAAAAGATAGCAAAAAAATTGAAATTTTTCGGAAGTGTGGACTTGAATTCACAGTACCAATTAGTGCTTACTACTATATTTGCTCAGAGTTTATCATGGGATTCTGCAGATGTTGAAGTGCCAGTTGCTTGTGCCATTTTGGTATTTTTGTTTTCTCTCCAACATTACGGGACTCATCGAGTGGGATTTTTATTTGCCCCTATTGTCATTACATGGCTTCTATGCATCAGTGCTATTGGTGTCTATAACATTTTCCACTGGAATCCCCATGTTTTCAAAGCACTCTCTCCATATTACATGTACAAATTTTTAAAGAAGACCCAAAAGGGAGGTTGGATGTCCTTGGGTGGGATCCTTTTGTGTATAACAGGTACGAGAGTATGGACACTGAACTATATACTTTACCACCTTCCCAGTTAGTTTTTTCTTTTTGTTAGTGTTATTATTATTTTCTTTTTTTATATTAATCAACCATTCTTTTTATTTCAGGCTCAGAAGCTATGTATGCTGATCTTGGGCATTTCTCACAGTTGTCAATTAAGGTAATCTGACTTGTCAATGATTTCAGATAAACTCAAATGCATAGCCATCTTCATAACTTGCAAAATCAGTCACAGTCGTCAATGTAGTATTAAAGATCCACTCACCTGCTTTGGACGTCAAAAATCAAATACTTCTCAGATTCGTGTTCATGTTTCCAGAGTCCTTCCTGCTGAACCAATTGCCTAAAGGTTATTGTAAATCTACTGTAAGCACCATAAATTAAATTATCTAGCAACTATTGGCAGCAAAGAGCTACTATAATTGTTGCCTGGTCTTCTGTTCCTTTTTATGGTACATTTCATAATGCATGCTCTTAAGATAATTAATCTTGGAATATATTGATGGAACATTGCACTAGGTTTTGTTACCGATAAGGAACTCTCATTATTAATAAAAACAAGTGCAGTATGTTTACTTCATGGCATTATCCTTCAATTGTATACATTGATGTCCCTCAAAAGCCTCTACAACTCATGTGCAAATAAAATACATTTGAATTCATGTTTCTTAGATTCACAAAATCAAGTACAGAATAATTCTCTGGTGAGATTTTCTAACATATTCCAATTTTCTTCAGATTGCTTTCACCTGTTTGGTTTATCCATCTTTAATCCTTGCATATATGGGACAAGCAGCTTATCTTTCTAAGCATCATAATATTGAAAGTGATTACCGAATTGGATTCTACGTATCTGTACCCGGTAGGTGGTAATTGTTGGTTCCTATAGATGAGAATAAATCCTCTCTAAATTGAAAGAAGAAACTAAAGTACCATTGTTCTTGTGGTTTCAGAGAAATTAAGATGGCCTGTTCTGGCTATAGCCATACTTGCAGCAGTTGTGGGAAGTCAAGCCATTATCACTGGAACTTTCTCGATAATAAAACAGTGCTCTGCTTTGGGTTGCTTTCCAAGGGTCAAAATCATTCATACATCTTCCAAAATACATGGCCAGATTTACATTCCAGAGATCAACTGGACATTAATGCTTTTATGCTTGGCTATTACTGTTGGTTTTAGAGACACAAAACACATGGGGAACGCATCAGGTATTTGCTGCATCAAATGTTTTTCTGCTTGTGTGCACATATTTAAAATAGTGTGGTTTCGAGTACTATCCACTCGAGCTTTAAAGTTGTGGTGTCTTTATATAGAGAATGCATGATTTTCATATTTATCACGTGCGGTTTTATCATTTTGATGAATGAGTTTAACCCAATATTTAAACTAAATTACTACATTTTAGGAGATTTTACAGTGATCTTCATGTTTTATAAGCTGAAGCCACAATCATTCTCACTACATCTCCTTCCTTTTTCCTTTTGGTTCTAACAGGTTTAGCAGTTATAACTGTCATGCTAGTAACAACCTGTCTAATGTCTCTGGTCATTGTCTTATGCTGGCATCAGAGCATTTTCTTTGCCATTTGTTTTATAATCTTCTTCGGCTCGGTTGAAGCACTTTACTTTTCAGCATCCCTCATCAAGTTCTTAGAAGGGGCATGGTTTCCCATTGCCCTCTCATTTATTTTTCTAGTTGTTATGTATGTTTGGCACTATGGCACACTCAAGAAATATGAGTTTGATGTTCAAAATAAGGTCTCCATCAACTGGATTTTGAGCTTAGGTCCGAATCTGGGAATTGTTAGGGTCCGGGGTATTGGCCTTATACATACCGAGCTAGTTTCTGGAATCCCAGCAATTTTCTCTCACTTTGTCACCAACCTTCCAGCTTTTCACCAGGTTGTGGTCTTCCTCTGCATCAAATCAGTTCCAGTGCCACATGTCAGACCAGACGAAAGGTTCCTGGTGGGAAGAGTGGGTCCAAAAGAATACCGTCTTTACAGATGCATAGCTCGATATGGATATCGTGATATCCACAAAGATGATCTGGAGTTTGAAAAGGACCTTGTTTGTAGTATTGCCGAATTCATCCGTTCGGAGAAACCACAGTGCAGTTTAGGAATAGAAGACGTGGAATGCGACGGAAAAATGACAGTTGTTGGGACTACTTCTTCAAACTTAGACGGCATAAGAATGTGTGAAGATGATGGAGATTTTTCCCAAATGGCAGGCACTTCTGAGCTGAAGGAGCTAAAGAACCCAGAGAAACTGAGGAAGAGAGTGAGATTCGTTGTGCCAGAGAGTCCTCGGATTGATACAGACACAAGAGAGGAGTTACAAGAACTGATGGATGCAAGGGAGGCAGGAATGGCATTTATACTTGGACACTGTTACGTCAGAGCCAAGAGCGGGTCAAGTTTGATGAAGAGACTTGTGATAAACCTTGGATATGATTTCTTGAGAAGAAATTCCAGGGGACCAACTTATGCACTCGGCATTCCCTGTGCATCTACTCTAGAGGTAGGGATGATCTACCTTGTTTAAATTCCAGAATACATTATACTTATGCTTTTGAGTCATATTGTATATGAAAGATCACAGCTTCAACCATAGATTATTCTGTAGTCACTCGAAAATCATCATGTACAAGTGTAACCTTTCTATCATGCTTCCTTCACTCTTAAATTTTAGTTACAGATTCCTTAAATCCTTTTATCTGCGGGATGCTAAAGCCTATAATCTGCTTCATGGATTGGGTCATGTTATGTTTAGATTTTGTTTCAGCAAAAGCCAATCAAACCCAGCATGTTTTCAGCTCTGGAAATTCCAGAAGACAAATACGATGTTAACAATAATACAAGATCTATCTTGCAAATACCAATGCAATAATTAGCCGTAAAAATTGATTTTGATTATTCATTCTACACACTGAAGATAACGGACCAAGCTTGCCAACGCCGAGTCATCCTCTAGCCTGGTGGGCATGTAAATAAAGAGACGAGGATCATGCAAGGTGCTCGTTTCTTAGCTATCAAGAAATTGAGCTTTACTATATCAAATAACGCAGTCACTGACAGGCCGGCTCAAGACATTGGTGGGGCTTTGGCAAAATTTTCATATAAATATTACAATTAAAAATTATTTTGTTTTAGGTGTAAAACTAAAAACTAATGTTTATGTTAAAGGGTAAAAAAAAATTAAAAAAGATAATTTTATAAGTATAGCTCTGAAAAGTGAAGATAAGAGTAATTTTTTTTTTTTGGTATACTTTCAAGCTATTGCTCGACTTATCTTTGGATTATATTATAAGTGTGTGTATTTAAAATCTCAGTAGATTTCAGATTATACTGTATTTTTGGAATTATAACAACTTTAAAAGAAAAATTCGAAAAAAGATAATGAATAGGTGATGAGATTGGACAAATATTCACTATTAATCATTTTTGTGCTTTTTAAACTACCTTTTGGTTTTGATATATTGAAATAGATAGACACCACCTTTTGAATTTTAATGTGCCATTTAAAATATATTTAGAAAGAATTAGACGGGCCTTGTTGATATATTAAAAAAGATTTAAACTACCTTTTGGTTTTGATATATTGAAATAGATAGACACCACCTTTGAATTTTAATGTGCCATTTAAAATATATTTAGAAAGAATTAGACGGGCCTTGTTGATATATTAAAAAACAAAAAAATTTATTTCAATTGAAAATTTTACTTTTAAATTTTATTTTTAAAGTATAAAATAAAATGTAAAAAAATCAATTTATTCTAAATTATGAACTTATTTTTAGATAGGACTCTAAACAATTGCCTAAATATACTTAAGGTTGAGCTGCTACACTTTAGCATTAAAAAAAAAATCAAAGAAGATGTAAACATTCTCTCTAGAGAGTTTTACCCACTTTAATTTCACATGCCACATGACTAGTAAGAGCACATTATAAAGGATTATCAAACCCAAACTCTTAAAAAAGCATATAAAACAATTTTTAAGCATAGAATAGAATAAATAAGTACTCAAAAAAAAAGTAGAGAATAAATAAAGTTTAAAGAGTTAATAAAAGGAGATCAATGGAGCTACCGGCCTTGGAGTCTGTGACGTGACTGGCATATTTTAACTGTTCTTTCAGCCCACAAGACAAGATCCCAACATTGAATAGTGAATAGTACTCTTCCCAAACTGATCCAAATCTTAAACACTAAATAAAAATATTGAAGTAGCATTTTGATATTTTGGACTATTTCTTTATTTTTTTTTAAATTTTATATAAAAAAGTAACCACCAAGTTATTGGTCTAGTAGTGGACTTATTCTTTCAAAATGGGGGTCACAAGTTTGAATCTTTATAGGGACTTAAAATAATTGTTAAATCTGTGTGTAGATAAATATATGATTTAGTATTAATAAAGTTAGATTTTAAACATATGTAATCGAATTAAGTGTAATTACACTTATATAGTGATAATTTAAAATTAAAGTATAAATACCATAACATCTTTACTTATTATATAAATTACATGATATCTCTAATATATTTGATAATTTTTTTTGTATAGATATGTATTTAGATTACCATTAGATTTGGAAAAAAAAAAAAAGGCAACAAAGAGAGGCTTATGATTCTCTCTGACGTAGAGGAGACAACACACAGATTCTTTCTCCCCTTTTTACTTTGTTTTGTTGAACAGATATCCCGTGTGTGTTTCTAGACTTCTTGTGGAATGCTCAAGCCTTCCATACTGCTTTCTCTTTGTCTCATTCACTTTCTCTCAAAGAAAAGGTTAATCTTCTGCTGATTAGCATGCAAGCAAAAGGAATGACTGATAATGCCTTGTGGGGTCTGCTTTTTTAAATGGGTATATATAAGATGCCAAGCTTGGAATCTTAACAATTTTGAGTTTTCCTTTATCTCTCTCAGGTTCAACAAAGAAACCCCAACTGAACAACAATGGTGAGAAATTTGGTTGTGTTTCTTCTGATTTTAGTGTTTTTCTTTGGTGGGTTCTCTTCAGTTTCAGCTTCCACTCCACCTGCTAGTGAGTACTGGCTTTTACTCTCTTTTTTTTTTTTAATTTCTTTTGCATTCTTTTTTATATCACATTTGCTTAATGGTTTAATAAATTTTCAGAAATTGTAGCTGGAATTGTCTCCAATGTGGTCTCTGCTCTTGTGAAATGGCTTTGGTCACTTAAAGATTCTCCAAAAACAGGTATTTATCATTTTTCTTTTGGTAATGTTCTACATATATATACTGGGTCTAGAGTTTGTTGTTTGCATTTGTTGAGGTTGATGGGGTTTGAATTTCAGCTGTTTCTAGCAGTTCAATGATTAAATTTGAAGGTGGATACACTGTAGAGACAGTCTTTGACGGAAGCAAATTTGGAATGGAACCATTCTCAGTTGCAGTGTCGCCAAGTGGGGAGCTTCTTGTTTTGGATAGTGAAAACAGTAACATTTACAAGATTTCAACTCCGTTGTCTACGTGTATGTTTCTTTTTGTTAGAATTCTCAGTGTATGTTTCTTTTTGTTAGAATTCTCAGTGTGCCGTGTATGCTTCATCGTATTCTTCTGATAATTAAGTTGGTTTTATTCAGTAAATGAGAATTTAATTTTCCTTCATTTTTCTGTTTTGGAATAATTGTGGTACTTAACTTCATACTAGGGACATCACAACGACCAATATGTTCTTTTTTTTCCCTGACAGACTCTGAAATGCCTTTAAAATTATTAGATTAGAGTTTAAAATGCTTTTGTTAAGTAGAAGTCTCCACTTTTAAAAGTACAAGACACCTTTTAGTAATGTTTCTGCATACCCAAATCTTTCTTTATGATTAACTTCACCCTTCCACTTTTTTTCTATTTTGGGACTGATTCTGTTTTCCTATCAATAAGACTTGTTTTTTACTCAACTTTTACTGCTTTTGTACTTTATCTTTCTTATCTAACTAATTTCTGTACCTCATTAAACTGAAGTATCTTGATTTCTATGTGAGAATACCTTTAAGCTTCTTCCAGAAGCTTAAACTTTTTAGTTCCTTGAGTGATGCCTAACCAATTCTTCTTTTGTTGTATAGTTGTAAATGATATGAGCTAACTTGTTTTCTTGAACAGAACAGTTGCTCTTTTTTTTTCAATTTAAGGAAAAAAGAAAAAGATGAAAACTTCTTACTTCTTCAGCCACATTCACAGTTTTAATTTACCAATTTGAGTTACTTCTTCTTTTGTCTGCTCAACAAGTTGTTTGAGTAGACATTGTCAGTCTTTTTATGAGGTAAATTTAAAATGTCAAACAACAGATAGCAGGCCCAAGCTAGTTGCTGGGTCACCTGAAGGGTACTATGGGCACGTAGATGGGAGACTGAGAGGAGCACGAATGAACCACCCAAAAGGGCTTGCAGTGGATGACAGAGGAAATATATACATCGCTGATACAATGAATATGGCTATCAGGAAGATCAGTGATACTGGTAAATTTTTGTATACTTTATGCATTCTCTTGATTAAAGCAAGTCAAATCCCTTTGGATCATGATGTTGGAGCTAAAATGTAAGGGAAAAAATTTTTAACAAATGATCTCTTGTCAAACGAAGCATGCTTTCTTGAAGTCCTTGTCTTTGACAATATTTGTTGTTATCTGAATAACTTAATGAACTGGATCTACAACTCTGCAGGGGTTACGACTATTGCTGGAGGTAAATGGAGCCGAGGTGTAGGTCATGTTGATGGTCCGAGTGAAGATGCAAAATTTTCAAACGACTTTGATGTGGTTTATGTTGGAAGTAGCTGCACTCTTTTGGTCATAGACAGAGGAAATCAGGCAATTAGAGAGATCCAACTCCATGATGATGATTGTTCTGATAATTATGATGATACTTTTCATTTAGGTAGAACCAGAAAATTCTCACCCTTGTGGCTTTTGTTTCAAATTCTGCATGATCTATAAGATATGTCATCCAATGTTGCAGGAATATTTGTGCTTGTGGCAGCTGCTTTCTTTGGTTACATGTTAGCATTGCTGCAGCGTAGGGTACAAGCAATGTTTTCCTCGAAAGATGTAAGTGATCTCAGGTTTCTAATCTTCTAATCCCATATTTTGACCACGAATACCTGGTGTACAGATGATCAGAGCTATCGTAAATTATCCATTCCCGATTCATTGCATGATATGATCCAGGAAATTAATTTCTGGCTTTTTACTTGGTAGGACCCAAGAACCCAGATGAAGAGAGGTCCACCGGCTGTGGCACCATATCAAAGGCCTCCTAAATCTGCCAGGCCACCCTTAGTTCCTACCGAAGATGATTTTGAGAAACCAGAGGAGGGTTTTTTCGGTTCAATTGGGAGGCTTGTCCTGAACACTGGATCAACAGTGGGTGAAATCTTTGGGGGATTATTTTGCATGTTTAGGAGAAAGCCTGTCCACTATCAGCTCCAACACCAGTACCAGCAAAGAAATGTACCTCCAAGCACATGGCATATGCAAGAGAGCTATGTGATTCCAGATGAGGATGAGCCACCCCCATTAGAAACAAGAACCCCTACACCAAAGAAGAGCTATCATCCATATACAATCAAAGACTTGGACAAGAGACAGTATACCAAGCAAAGCAAATCTTACTATAATGGATGGGAAGTTGATTATCACCACGGACAACAACAGCAGATGCCAATACACCACCAACAACAACAGCATCATCATCGGCAATTCTCACCACATCCTCAAACTTACTATGAGAAAAGCTGTGAGACGAATGAGATTGTTTTCGGGGCAGTTCAAGAGCAGGATGGTCGACGTGAAGCTGTGGTGATAAAGGCTGTTGATTACGGGGATCCTAGATATAACCACCACAACCTTCGACCGCGGTTGAATTACATGGGTTATTCCAATAGTTATTCCCAAGTATATTGACAGCTTATTACTAGATATGATAAAATGAAAAGCAAAAGAAGATATGTGATGAGGAATGAGGGAGGCTTTAATGTTTCTTTTAGAAGGAATGTTATTCCAAAGTTTGTTCTTAGTCAAAAGGATGTATATTGTTCTTTCTTTTCTTTTTTGTGTTATTCCCAAGTATATTGACAGCTTATTACTAGATATGATAAAATGAAAGCAAAAGAAGATATGTGATGAGGAATGAGGGAGGCTTTAATGTTTCTTTTAGGAGGAATGTTATTCCAAAGTTTGTTCTTAGTCAAAAGGATGTATATTGTTCTTTCTTTTCTTTTTTTCCCCCCTTTTTTCCTGTTTTCTTTTGACTAGAAATCAAGAGAATCTACTATCTAGAGTATGTTAAATTTAACATCAATATAGCTTCTTTGTATATTCTTTTGTTCTCAATCATATTAATTCAAAAAAGCAAAGTTGTATGCAATATATGTTTAATTTCCTCAAGAAATTGTGTGAAAAGGAAAACAAAAATGTTGATCTGCACATTGTTGGATATAAAACGAGGCAAACCATAACTCTGATAAAAAAATTGGCACAATTTTTGGAATCGCGTTCAGTAGATTTTTGGGGCGTGCAATAAGTGTATTCAAGTTTCTAGTAAAAATCATTGGGTCTTAACCTAGTAGTTAGAGCCACTCCCTCGCAAGTAGGGGTGGACACCAGTTCGTTTCGATTTTGAGATAAATTTTCAATTTTGATTCGGTTCGGAGTCCTAAATTCAAAAAATCTGTTCGGTTTTTTAAAAAATAAAACCGATAGTTCGGTTTCGGTTTGGCTTTAGTTTTTTGGTTCGGTTTTGATTTTTCGGTAACGGATCGGATTAGCAAATTGGTTTTTCGGCTTATCTTAACTCGCACACAAAGCTTACTATAATCAATGTATAATCAACCAAAATTTTTTTACAAATTTGTATAAGCAAAAAAAAAAAATTACAAAATGTTGGACTAAACTGAATAATTTTCCGAATCATTATCACAGTTTTTAATATCAAAACTTTTGGCTGAAAACATAAATAAATTAAAATAAGTTTATGCGCAATAATATAACTTATCAAAAAAATAGGGACCAGAACCCTTTTGAAAAGTCTGCAAAATATGTTAGGCCGTATCAGAATTTTTATATGTAAATATTTTCTTAATATTGGGTCATACTAAAATTTTATAAAAGAGAGGGACCTGAATGATATTATCGGTTCGGTTCGGGTTTTTTAAAATTTGATCTGAAAACCAAATCGAACCGAATGGTTTGGTTCGGTATTTCTATATTCAATTTTTTTTAGATAAAAAAATCGAACCAAAACTAAAAAAAACAGAGCCAAACTGAATTTTTTCGATTCCGGTTCAGTTTTGCCCGCCCCTACTCGCAAGTGTGAGGGAAGTGATATTCAATTTAAATTTCCTTTCTCTTCTGTTGAGTGAAGGTTGAAGTCTTTCGAAAATTAAAGAGGGTTAAAATTTAAGTAATATTGTATAAGATTTGATGTAAAATAGTTTAAGTAATTATGTGATTGTAAATATTAGTTATAATATCATGTAATATATTATATTTTGAGCAATAGTCTCATTTAATCCAAAAAAAATAAAAGTTTCCAATAAGCTCTAGATTATAATATTTTGTAGAGTGCAACAATTATAAATAAATAAAACAAAAATTATTAGGCGTTATAATTTATCCTCTGGTTCTAATAAAATTTATTTAATTATTTTTTCTATTGCGTAATTTTTAGAGTCCTCTAAATTTTATTTTAAATTTTCTTTTTTTCTCCTAATTCTGGATTGGAATTTTGGGATTAATTGTGCTAGTTTTGGATAGGAAAACAACACTCCGACGATTCGTGAACTGAAACCATAAATATATAAGCGAACTTTTTCATACAAACAAATTATCCCCCAGTGGACTGAAAAAAAAAAAAATCTTGCTGGAGGTTGTAAATGACTTGGTGACTACAGCGTCGTTTGGAATTGAGGATAAAACATTATAACCTGCTTATTTCATAAGTTTTGATAAATTAAGCATTTGATAAATTTTAAAAATTATTTATTTTATAAGTTTATCTGTTTTGAAAGTAGAAATTAAAACGAATTTACTTTTTATAAGTAATTTGTTAAATAAGTCACCACACTTTTTTAAAATTTCTATTATAACCTTAATATTTTAATAAAAGACAATTTTATCTTTGTTTGGAGATAAATAGAATATTAAAACTGAAGTGTTACATGTCCATGCAAAGGTTGTGTGACTATAAGTTATTCTCGGAGGATACCCAACCTATACCGACTACACCTGCTAATTAAATTGGTACGCGAGGTACACCATGACAGGATTGAGGTGCTGAAGAAAATATCTAAAAACATCCACCACACGTGCTATCTCCCTGGCCAAAAAGAATATTTGATTTGGCAAAATCAAATAAAGAATATCTTGTTGAAAAAGAAGGGACAACTTATTGTAATATTTGCAAAAAATTAAAAGCAGCACACAAAAGACAGTGGTCCTTAATTGTCACTCTTGCTACTGTCTAGACAATCTCTACAAAAAGAACCTTGGACCACTTGCAGTGTACACTGCGTACGCAAAACAATAAAAATATCATCCTTACCCTCCAAGCATGCTCCTAATGGTAGAAAAAAACATGATAAAAGTGAAAAAGACGTGAGAATTTCAAAAATGACAGTAGAATCACCACTGAAAATGTGCCACGTGGCAAGGTACCCATAGTATGCTATATAAGGATAAAAAGGTTTTATCTCCATCATACTCATCGCCAATACACACACAAAAAATGTAATGAGGTCTTATTCAATCTCCAGCCACTATTTTTAGAGAGCTTACAAGCTTTCATCACTCAAAAAAGTTTAAGTAGCTGACTTGAGCATCGAAGTGTGGTCGCCGGCCACCGCCGGCTCCACCTCTGACCTTCTTTCCTTGTTTTGCATGTCTAAAAACACTGTTTTAAGGTTCCCACGGTTCAAATCTGACCTCTCACCATTATCAGACCTCTTCCACTCTTTTTCATCTCATTTGATGCCCAAAACAGCCCATGTACCACGGTTAAGTGAGGTACCTTGATCCTTAAAAAATAAATTCATTATTTTGGTGAGATTTTGTCCCATTTCCTTACAACCCAAAATCCACTTAAAACAATCTTATTTTCCCATAAATCCTAATTGTATATTAAAATATATGTGTATTTTAGGCATTGTATAATAAAATAGTAATTTGTAATAAAATTTATCAAATACATATACTTTATTCTTTAAACTCACAGCAATCATAACAATATAATTTACTAAATAATAATTTTTTTTAATTAACAGCTTATTTTTATTCATATACTGGAATTAACTTATTTTATCACCCAGTATAATCTCAACCGGGTGCTAAATGGAGGCAAAGTGGTTTTTCATAAAACGGCTCACTTGAGTGTTAAAAAAAATTTTGGGCCTATTTGACATTCTTTGGGCTTAGATCCATTCCTACAGTGATTATGGAAAAGGAAGTAGCTGAAGCTTGATAACCGAATTACATGCGTAGCTTATGCAAATATATTTGAGTAATGATATTGTCATAAATTATTGTATAAAATTATTTTATATAAACGGATATGGCATAATAAGATTGGTTAAATTAAATATCATTTGGCCCACATAATTTCTTTTTATTATTTTATATTTTTATTTAATTAATGAATTAATGCCACGTCAGTTGTATAAAATAAATTTGTATAAGAGTTTGTAGTTGTATCATTACTCAATAAATTTTAAGGCACGCTCCTGGCAAAGCATTATGCAAGCCCTTATCAACAGCTCATCCCACCATGATAATGATGAAAGATGTACATCTAAATTACCAAAACACTCTAAAAGCAAATCATTTAAAATTATTTATTTGACGGCTTAAATTAGACTCTGTTTGGTATAATTATTTAAATATAATATATTTAAATAAAATTTTTGTTAGTGAACTTTTATAAGTCGGACTTTTAACAAAAAAAATTTAATTATTTAGTTGTTAATGAGAATTTTTGTTAAAAATAATAAAATTTATTTTAATAGATAAATATTTTATGATTATGTTATGAAATAAATAAAATAAAATATCAAATTAGTCTAGTAATACAGGAGAAATTCTAGAATACCTCAGATATATTATAAATAATTGGTGCATGCATAACATGTGTGATTAAATTTAATATACCACCACTTGCATGCTGATTTTTTAAAATAAATACACACATATCATAGCATTATTTATTTATTATATAACTGACATGATACTTATGATGTATTCTAAAATTTCTTACAACACAGATAATTAAAAAGAAAACAGTCATAAGAAATTCTTGGATCCTTCAATCATCATTAACAATTTTTTATTTCTTATATCAAGTAAAATGAATGATCATTAAAATACTTTTTTAAGAAAATAATACAATATTAAAAATACTTATAAACGACAAAAAGTACCCGAAGGCGTCGAGAATTTTCTATGAGCCAACCTACTTTTTTGAAAAAATAAATCAGCAATAATTATAATAAATAAATTTGACTACATAATGCCATCACCGACTGTCAGATTCCCAATTATAATCATCCCACTAAACATATGATTTGTGTTTGGTAGTAAGTTGGAAAGAGTGCTTCTGATCAAATACACCTCCACACACGACAATATAAAATGTAGTTTCTAATGATAGATGCCACGTGGCACCTGCGGAATTTATAATTGTTGTGCAGTGCTGGTTTGTCTGAAGAAAGATAACGATTGATTCTGAGTGTACTGGATAACCGCACCTGCAACCCCGCCCCCGTAACTGTTAAACAGTTGCAATTACAACAGTTGACCCCCTGACCACCAGCCGAGGTTTTTTCTTTTTCTTATTTTTATTTTTATTTTTTGAAGTGATTTATTCATTTTTTTTAAGTGATTTATTCATTTTTTTCGAAGTGATATATTCTTTTCGAATATTATTATTTTTAAAATACTTAAGACGGAGATGGAAATATTACTCATCAAATACCAACTCTTGTCGTCTATTACATTTATCACTAATTATTTCTCCTAACACATGAATAAAAATTATAATAGAATTTATTTGATTTTACCACTTTAATTTTTTTTCTTTTTAACAGGGATTTTCCAAATTAACTAAATGACAACCAAGCAGTGAGCACGCAGGCGGCAGGACGAACAAAACTAATAAATATGTCTTGGCAAGCACACCTGGCAACCGGCATTTACCGGTGGTGGTTTCCCTACACATCTTGCGAAATTTCCGTTACAAAAGGCGCTTCGTTTGTTTCTTCTTCTTCTTTGTGGACAAATAAAACGAACGCGTTCTCATTTTACCACCACACCACGCCCCACCCCACCCCACTCTACCGGCCACCTCCTCCTGAGCTAAAGAGAGTTTCTGAGGCTGTGTGGGGCACCGTCGTAATTGTATTCCCGAAAATGCCCCCACAAACTCACGAAAACACCTCCGAAAACGTTGTTGATACCGACAGTGACGACATTGATGATATCGATATGCAGAGGTTCTCCTCCCGCGGAGAGTGTTGTTTCTGGATCCCGTGTTTCGGCTCCAAACCCGGGCAGTCGCCGTCGTCGGTCTGGTGGGAGCGAATTAGGGCCGTCGATTACAATT
The DNA here is from genome assembly GCA_002013955.2 of Citrus medica. NCBI lineage: Eukaryota > Viridiplantae > Streptophyta > Magnoliopsida > Sapindales > Rutaceae > Citrus > Citrus medica. The sequence goes on along the minus strand of MKYO02011564.1, from coordinate 130,714 downwards.
ACAAAGAGAACGACGCCCCCTGGTGGACGCGTGGATGGAAGAGGCTCCGCGAGTGGTCCGAGATCACCGCGGGTCCCAAGTGGAAGACTTTCATCCGTACGTTTAGGAAGAACCACCAGCGTTTCGTCATTTGCGTCCGCGGTGGTTGCGCCGGCGGGGCCCAGCATAGGCAGCAGCCGAAATTCTACTACGATCCCCTGAGTTACTCCTTGAACTTCGACGAGGGAGCGGCGACCGACGAGGATTTGTCGTCCAGGGACTTCTCCTCTAGGTTCGCGTCCGTCGTTTTCGGAAAAGACACGCCTCCAATTACTACCCCGCTCAATCTCGTCACGTGAGCGTCATGTGACTTCCGTTTTAAAAACTGCGTACGCCGCGTGAGAGGTTAACGTGCGCGCCCGCCCCATGCCCGTATTTTGTGGTGGGGCCGTGCCGTTGGCGGTTGATTTTTATTTTGGCAGGAATGCTGAGGAGTGAGGATAAAATTTTCTTGATTTGCTTTTGTTAATTATTATTATTTTTTTGTTATTGATAATGTAATTTACATTTCATTAAATTACGCTTGGGGCTTCACATAATTAGCAAATTAAGAGGGGTTGGGACTTGTAAATGAGAGAGAGTGGGGGTGGAGGTAAAGAGGGTGTTTTGTTAATCTTCAAATTCAAGGAAACAACAATAATTCAAAGGAATTTGTATGCATTGTTGTCCATTTTTATGGGTTTGTATTTGTGATTTGAACAAAGGAAATATAAAATTAAAAAAAAAAAAAATCTTCGATGATAACCCATCCTTACCTTCTGTGTTGGCAAAGCTTCAACATTTAACTTCGTTGAATTGTTTTATCAGTTGAATCAATTGACACTACAAACGTCGATCGATATTTTTAAAAAGTATATGATAAGTGTATTAATTAAATTAGATAATTTTAATAATTTGACTAGTTTAAGTTTAATTTTAATCATTTCATCTCATTGCAAATTAAGTTAATCTTTCAATAAGGTTGGTTTAATGAGATTTTAACACTGATATTTGTATTTCAAGATCATATTTTAAAATGTGAGAGACGTTGGCGCTAAAAAAATAATGCAACATAAATAACAATAATATATGTAAATATTTTCAATAAAAGTAATCCCAAAGGAAGTTCAATTGATTAGCTTCATATCATGTTTAATCTATAGTAGAAAGTAATTAGGTAAATCCAAATCAACAAAGAACTTAATCAGTATTAGAGTTTCAAAAACTACTAGAAGTTCTTTATAATCTTTTTCTACTTTTTTTTTCTTTTCAATTTTCATACCAGTGCATGCATTTATAAATTTCAAACTGATACTTATGGTAATAATAGATTTATAACCATGTCATAATAATAGTGTTGGTGAGGTAGGTTAGTGCTTGGCCTGTCTCAATTATTACCATTTAGTGGATGAGTTGTTAGTTAGCAAACTAACATCTTTGTGTTGTCTATATATGGTTGGTGGATTTTTCCATTCTGTTCTAACCAAAAATATAATGATGCTCTATCAAAGTCCCTTTTTTTCCTCCTTAAATCCTTACTCGGTTATATAATAGTTGGCCACTTAATTTTACAAAGAAATTATGAAGTCAAAATTCAAATTCGGAAAACCAATTAAATAAAATCTGTTTGGAAACCATTCAGTTAAGTCCCTGACTTACAGCTAAATGTATGACCAACAAATCGTATCCGTTAAGAACAGCATAGTTGAAGGAAATGGTTGTCACGTAATGCAAGCAAACGTGGCACAACGTTTACTACACCTCTGTTATCTACATTCTGGGCCTAGTCTTGAAAGCACAATTTGCTACGATTTTATCCGTCTGAAATTATTTTTGAGAATGTTGAAAAAGATTTTAAAAAGTTAAAAATTAATTTTGATATTTAATAATTTTTAAAAAAAAATATTTTTGATAAATCACATCATCCTACAGTATATGATAACTTTTCAAAAATTAATTTTGAGAATTAATTTTAATATTATATACTTGATACGGTTCCATATATATCATATATTATAAATAGTAACTTCACCCATGAGGACGTCGTTATTTTTTTTTTTTCACGTAGACACGTTATTAAGCCACGTGACTTTATAATGAATTTTACATTAATTCTATCGAATGATATGATTCAATAGCGTGCCCGCATTTATTTTTTTAAAAAAAGAGGATGTCTGCACTTGAGAATTTAGATACGTGTATACACACACACACATATACTTACATACATATTATATAAATAAAAAAATTATTCTTATTAATTAAAAAATATTAACTTCAAAGAAATTATTATTATTACCAATTATATTGAGATAACAAAATAAGAAAATAAAATTAATAATATAAAATATTTATTTTAGCTATCATTATTATATAACTATATGTACACAATAAAAAAAACTTTTATATACATATTTATAAATATATAAATAAATTTTATTTAACGTTATATTTAATTTAATCATTTATATTTTAACAATAGTTTAACAGTAAAATTTACCAAACACATATGAATATTATTAAAATTAATGACACTTTTAAAATAAACTTTATCAAATATTTAATTAATTTTTTTCACAATTAATTATTTTTACAGCATAAATTAATAATAATTATTTTAAAAATTATAATATACCAGAGGGTGGAAAAAAAGTAGCAAATGAAATTGGTTTGACCTTGTCACTCACTACCTTTAAATAGAGTTTGGATAGATGTCAAGTGTGACATAATCATTTCTCACCACTCTTGCTGGGCACTTTCTTGGGTGGAGTTAGGTAACATTGCCTTTGTTATGTCAGTGATATAACAAAATGTTTCTTTCTACTTATTATCAATGAAAAAGATGATTTACCCAAAATTAATTTTCGGTAATCAAATATCTAAGCTAATTTTTAATTAGTTTAAAATCACTTTTTACACCACCCTTAACATCAATCCCAAACTAAGGTATCGTTTGTTTTTTTCAATTTCAAATCTAAATGGATCTATTTTTTTTTTAATTTTAAATAGGTCTGAATATGAAATTTTCAATTATATTTTTTTAATATCTAAATATAAATAACATCTTGTTTGTTTTTATAATAAAAAAAATCTTAAATTTAGTTTATTGACATTTAAGTCTTTATAAATAAATAAATAAGGAAAATTCTATTTTATAGTTTAGAAAATAAATTATTTTATAGAGATATTTATAAAATATAATATTTACTTATCATTAAGACATTTTTTTCATTTAGATAAAAATCACAAAAACTTACTTTTTCTATTAAGATGTAAATGTCTAAAAATTAGACATAAATTAAAAAAAACAAATAAATTTTAACAAAAATCTGAAATTAGTAAAATTTCAAACGACATTTAACACATAACCTCTAACTCTCAAACCAAATATCATATACTTTTTGTAATTTTTCCCCTTTTTTCTAATAAATCTTTTATTACATGTAAAATTCTTGTTTGCTCTTTCCCCCCCTTTTCCTTTCATTCTCGCCTTTTTCTTTTCGGTCACAATTATTTAGAAGAACTGAGTCACTGACATTGCCAAAAGCCCAGAAATATGCACCCATGATAAGCTTCCTTTCTAATGCTTTAAATTAAATTCATGGTGGCACTTTTTCTCTTTCCTCTCTCTCTTTTGACAATGCTAAGTAATGTAATCACATCAGCTGCCCTTTCATTGACTGAGAATCTCCTCAGTTTATCAGTCTTAATTTTTACAATAAACAAGGATTTATTATACGGCTTAATTTCAACACGATCACATGGGAAGGGCAAAATGTGACCCACGTACAATTGCAATAAAGACTTCATCACAAGATCATAAAAAATTCTGTGACACTGCTTTCATTGATCCCACAACATCACTGCCCAACTGCCCAGGCCTAAGGACTGGGTTCACCTTATCATCCCAAAAGGGTTATGCATATGCATATAAAAGGGAAAATAAAGATAAAGGAGAATTAAAAAGCACACAATGCCTCAAAAGGCAAGGAAAGCAAAAGCAGTTGCTTGATCCCTTAGATCATTCTACATATATAAACCAAGATTACATTTTAGACCGACATTGTTATGTGTTAAGCTGAAGGCTTTACATTTTAATGGAAATGGTTAGCATATAATTCTATGATGTGCATATTCTGCTATCAATAGGGTTCGTTTTGTAAGCTTCACTAAAAGCATACCGGAACTAAAGGCCACAAGTTTTATGTACAGTTGTTCTTATTTCCTCATTCTGGGTTGCAAAACTTTACACGGAAAACAAGGATTTCCTTGAACAATTAAAACATAGTGCTTGCTTTAAGTTAGTAGTGATTGATGCTTCTGACCTAGCAAATGATTTTGAAAGGTGCAAAACTAATCTAAAAGTAAATATCAAAATATGAACAAGGAGTAGTTTCTTCTAGGAGATTTAGAATTAACTGTAGGAACAGAGCTTATGACATGTAAGTGTGTCCCAATGAAATAATGATTCTACTTTCCAGTTCGACATTAAATTTTACAGCCAATGCAACACATTCAAACAAGCAAACCTCCATATTTTCTCTCACCAAACTTAATGCAAGAAGTTTAGAAAGGCGAAATGAGCCAAAGAACTCAAACAAATCATATAGATATCTTCTTTTCATAGGACAAATACATCATGAAGACATATCCAGTTCTCCACTGCCTGAATAACAACAGCATAGCATAATCTGTCAACTACTTGAAGTCGCCTATTTGAATCCTACTATGTCATTCCTATAATAAGAACATGCCTTTGAAGAAAAACTTGATCCTTGGGTTTCAAAATGCCACAATCAGCCATTTGAATATTTTAATTAGCACAACAACAAAAAATTTCAGAAGAAGAGCTGGACAATGGCATGATAAAGGTTTGATCGAACTAACCCTGATATACAAGCAACCGAAAATATACCTTTCATTTTTCTTCTGTTTTTCCCAACCATGGCAAATCCATTTTGAGTGACGGAGGCATACCCATATGAGCATCTGACGAACTTGAAAATTTTCCCTTCTTCGACCAAAGCCAGATCTTGGAAACAGAAAAACTCTCACCTTTAGCCATATTACTAATCTTCTTCGCCTCCACATCCCCATCAACAGGAGAATTCCTATTGTTTTCCCTTCCTTTTGATAGCTTTGTATCACGGCCACACCTGTCAGTGCCCAATGAGACCCTCAAGTCGGAATTACCAAGCACATATTGGTATGAACCCATTGAATAACATCTTCTTGCATCTAAATTACTACTGCTAGTCTCTCCTCCAGCCTCTACTGCTACCCCATCATTTAGTCGTCTAAATTTACCAAGTCTCACAGGTAAAACACCCTTATCAACAACAATTTCTTCAATCTCAGCGGTTTTTTGACTAGTAGTGAGCCCATTTTCTCCACAAACATGACCCCCATCTTCTTCCCTAAAATCATCAAAATCGAACATAGGATTCTCAATAGAAAACCCAGGCGTGAAAAGAGTGTCTCTACAAAGAGGACAAGTCGAATTTGATAGCAGCCAAGTGTCTATGCAATTAATATGGAAAGCATGGCTACACATAGGAAGTAACCTGAGCTTATCCTTATCAGAGAATTCACACAAACAAACAGCACAATCAAAAGGCTCTTTTAGACCAACAATCTCTTTGTACTGAAAGACAGGAAGTGCATCAATAAAAGCTTGATCCAAACCAGAGTCATGGAGATGGAAAAGCTGCTGTAGCTGTCTCTGAAGGGCATCAGAGCCAGAAATCTCAGTGGGGTATCTAGCATTGGATTGGCTATTAGCAGCTGAAGAAGATGGGTGCTTTACTAGGAATCTAACAAGCAAGTGAAGCAGCCCAGAAATGAAAAACAGGACAGCCAAAATCACTATGATGAAAAGCACAGCAGGGCTAATTCTTGTACCAGATGATGATGATGAAGGGCTAGTAGATTCTCTGTGAAAAGAAGAAGGAGAAAGTGGAGGCGGGTAAGTGTAAAAATCATCTTTTTGCTTCATTTGATGATGAATCCAAGACATCTTCAAGTGGTTGTGCTCACTTTCTAACATTCCACAGATCATAATATATGAAGAACACTCAAGAACCATGCTCTTATGAAAAACAAAAAACCCATAAAAAAAAAAGAACAACTCACAAGTCACAACTTTTTATTCTTCAGCAGATTTGAGACAAAAAATATTTGCATAAACGCCTCTAGCTGGTGGTGGTTACTACTTGTTTGGTGCTACAAGTTTCTTTTTTTTTAAAAAAAAATTATATGATTTTGAAATGAAATGAAACCCCACAAAAAGGTCACTAATTGAGGAAATAATAATAAGGCCAGTAGTAGAAGCTGACAACACACACTACAAGAACAATAAGATTGCAAACTCAAGCTCAAGCTCAATCTCGAGCTCAACTCACCAAACTTGATTGATTCTCTTTGAAGTGATGTTCTTGGAATTCAAAGAAATGGGAAACTTATAATAAATACTCAAATGAAATAAAATTATCTATTGTTTATTATTTATCTCTCTTGTTAAAAAACTTGAAAAGTCACTCTCTCTTTGATTTATAATGGCAGCAGTGACAGTGGTTTCCAAAGTGCGAGGTGAAGGATGCTCTAAAGTTACAGAAAGAACAAAATTTGTGGTCCCACGTGCTCCGGAAGCGCGTGGGTATCAGTTGGTCAACCATTAGCGACAACTAGATCTCGTCATTTCTGGGCTTTTTATGTGGATCTTTGGGCCTTCACTCAAGATGATTCAGTGGATTCAACTCTATGATTAGAGAATTAGACACATGCGTTTGATTAATTGATACATTTGATCAATGACAATGTGTATATTGATCTTACCAAGCCCTGCTCAAATTCTCTTAATTCACTTTGATATTTAAGAGATGTCTACTCCACTCATATTTCGTAAAGGAAAAATTGTCTTTACTTAGAGATTTAATAATTGAGAAAGAACTGAAACTAACTCGAATTATTGCTCTCATAATTATAAGTGTGAGGACTCTCCTACTGGATTAAAAGCTATTGATTTAATTTTTTAAATCTTGGATTAAGTAACATGTGATGTTATTTCAGTTTGATTACGTTATTAAAAACTTAGATGATTTGTCACATATCTTGAGTGGGAGATTACTTGTGAGGATGGGTTTTATATATGGCCATAGCTTGAAGGATGAAGCATGTGTGAATTCTGATGTGAATGCTTTGCTTGTTTTAGTTTATTTTCTTAAGTCCAAAGGCAATTAGGTAAAGATTTTTGGATCACACACACAATATAAAGAAATGATTAATAGTAACAATTATTAAAGTATCTAATAATTGCATTAACAAGAAGGACGACTAAGACTGTTAATTTAGGTGAATGGCTTGCAAGTGTGCCTCTCTTTAATTATCTTAGACTATGAACGCATTAATTTGCCATTCAATCACAATTCGCCAGCCATACATAAATCATATCACCAAGTTAATTGTTAACAGTTTTTAGATTCATTATTTTGGTAGGTTCCCATTTGATTATGAGTCTTGTAGTGAATTGACACACAGCTTGATGAATAGCCATTAAAAATTAGAGTAATGATACAACCACAAATTTTTGTATAAACTTATTTTGTACAAACTGATGTGGCATTAATTCATTGATTGAATGGAAATATAAATTAATAAAAACAAATCATGTGGGACAAGTGATATTTAATTTAACTAATCTTATCATGCCACATCAGTTTGTACAAAATAAGTTTGTACAAGAGTTTGTGGCTGTATCATTACTCTAAAAATTAATTTGAGAGGATAAATAATACATCTATTCCAAATATTTCCCCCTTATTATCCTCCTCTTTTTTCCTTATAAAAATGCAAAAAAAAAAACCGTAATTATTCATAATTTAGATTGAGTTGGAACATTATGGATGATCTGATGGCCGATTCATTCATGTCTTATATTTTTCACCCGCACATAATAAGATAAGGTTATCTGACCAAATAATAAATAAAATTACAACCACTAACCATGTAACAATGTTCATACGTGTAAATATGCCGTGTGACCCCATAAACAAAATAATAAATTAAAAAAAAGAGGAAAATATATCTCAATTACAAAAATATGCAAGAGATTCATTTATTTATTTTTTCTTGTTTGAGTTTATTTAATTAGTGAGCATATGCACATATAAAGATAAAAGAAGAAAATAAAAAATTAGGGTTCCAAGGCTAATCAATTACTTCATTTAATTCAGCCCAACCGTTGCTGGCATTGTCTTAATCGTCTAAATATTTCCACTATTAGAAAAAGGGTTGTAAAGAAGAGACTGGAAAATAATAATCACAATAACAATAATGTGGTTAGTAATTATTAACATTATTACTTGATTAAATGCTGACTTTTAGGTTGTCTGATTGATATATGCTCGTGCATTGAATTTTTGGGTCTAGTGTGAATGTGTAATTTCAATCTCCTAAAGTCTGAAGAAAGTCTTTCGAATAATCAATTTTTGGCTTGACCACTTGTACACCACCAAATTTGCCTTAAAAATTAATGATTTTGCTCACTATTCCACCACATCTAACACCTCTTCTCATGGTTATCGGTTCATTAGAAAGTCTAAGACGTGGACGTTTCCATTTCGTATGATATTGAAATTAAAATTTTATACGTAAAAAGTAAAAAAAAAAAGACAATATTTTATGTATTTTATATTCATTGACTATGAAAATTTTACATGTTAATTTTTCTTTTTAATGATTTGTTTATTCAAAGAGCTTTGCTCTACATTTTTAAAATTTAAAATATCATACATAAAAATAAGTTGAGATGTAAATGTAGTAGTGATTACTTTAACTTATCTAATTATGTTTTTTTTTTCCTTTTATATACTTTATGTCTTATCAATTGAAATATATATTAAATCCAACTTTTTTATTATTACAAATGGATATTTACGAAATGAAAAATATTTAAGATTTGTTAGGACTAACGTTTAGCAACATATTGGCGATGAACGCAAACTAAAAATTATAACTTTAAATATGTTGAGACTAGCCTTGATCAACATAGTAGTGACTAGTGATGAGCACAACTTTAAGCATCGGATTCCAAGATTAGAGAAATGTACTAAAATTAAATTTGGAGGAAAAAAAAAAGGGTTTCAACTTTGATGTGTATTACTGTATTTGTAATAAGCAAATTAAAGCTATGTAACCTAAGAGTGTTCACGTATCGAATTTTACGGATTGTATATCAATTCATATCCGATTTACGATTTTAGGAATTATAAATTTTCAATCCAATCAAATCCACAAATTGGTGAAATTCAATTCAAATATAATCCATAGATCTGCGAATCGGATACGGATTTGACCCAATCCATATCTAATCTACCATTTTGCGGATTTGTTTGTAGACTAAAATTTTTTAATTCTATCCAATCCATGAACTAACTAAATAAAAAAATTTAATATAAAAATAATTTTACTACCAATTAAATTTAAATTAAATAAGATTTAAATAAATTAATTGTTTAAATAAAGTTAGAAAATATATTTAAACTTTCAAAATATAACACATCAAAACGAAAAAAATCTCATTTATTTAGATCGGTACATAGAAATTAACTATTTAGAAAGTTATATTTGTTTATTTAGTTATTTTTTATTTTATATTATTATCGGATAAGATACAATATATTGTTAGTATAACTATATTTTAAATATAGTGTTAGTATAACTATATTTTAACTTATTTATTTACTAGTAAGCACTAATGCAATATTTACAAGTTTTATTTTTTAATTAAAAAAAAATACTTTTTATTTTTTTACGGATTCACGAATTTTGCGGATTTATAAAAATAGATCCATATCTAATTCACCGATTGCAGATTATCAAATTTTCAATCTAATTCAATCCACCAATCCACATATCGAATTTTATGAATAAGATTTATATGGATTAGATAGATTAAGCGAATCGGATTAGACTATGAACACCTATTGTAACCGAGGAATTCTAGCACATAGCGAGTTGAATAGAGGTCCTCCTTCAAACTTAAATGTATAGAAGCTTGCTCCTGTAGAAACTTTCTAACTCTCAAGCCCTGCCTCAAATATTGAGGATTTGAGGGATTTTCCTTTTTAAGTGAAACACAAGTAACCAATTATAACATTAATTATTATTTTTTCTTGTGGGTGATTAAAAAATGTTTAAACCTGAAATAGAAGGTTAGACACAAAGTCCCAGATAAATTTGTTTTCAAAAATAAAACAAACATAATGTTTTTGGGCCTGCTTTATTTTGTGTTTGATCATACCTTTATTACTGTTCCTAAAGTCCAATGCATTGACAATGTACATTGACTAACTTTGTTATAGTGTACATTATTATAAAATTTCTTTGAAACTTTAACTAATTCAGATGAGGCGAAAGCAATTTGTCCTCCACCTAGACTTAAAAATTTTCAGAAAATACAGAAACAGAAGTACAAATTGATCTTTCTTCTTCCTCTTTTAAAGTAACGATCATGACAGCAACTTGCTTCATGCTAGGCCTGGCCTCAGGAGACTTGTTCACACATTTTAGAGCAACCTGCAGCAAGTTCACAAGCCTCTCTTCACTTGCGCCTCCTGATATTAGCAACTTATCAAACACTTCTCCAGTCCATTCTTCACTGACAACTGAGTGAACCCATGTTGCCAAGTCAACCCCCTCATTCTTTACCAGCTTCCCAGTTAGCAGCTCCAATAGTATCACGCCGAATCCGTAAACGTCTGCTTTGAAGCCTTGATTGTCCAACGGCACAAGTCCGTATTCACTAATGCAAGGCTCCAGGTTTTTGTTCAGCAAGATGTTTGATGATTTCAAGTTACCATGAGCTATCCCATCACTGCGAAATTGCTGATGCATGAATGCTAATGTCTCAGCAATTGTAGCTGCAATACTTAGTCTGTTGACCCAATCAAATGCTTGCCCCATCTGAGCTCCTGAAATACAAATTAAAATTACAGCAATTTACAACATCTCTAATGCAAAAATGACAGAGAAAAAAAAATGAAGTTACTAGTTGCTAGCACACCATGGAGAAGCCTGAAGAGACTTCCTTTTTGTAAGTACTCATAGACCAATAGCTTCTCTTGTTTGGAGCAATAAAAGGCAACAGCTGGCAGTACATTTTGATGCTTCACTTGGTTTAGTCTCTGCATCCTCAGCTTAAAGTCATCCGTTGAAATTTCCCAATCTTTAATCCTTTTGACAACCAACAGGACACCATTTTCCAACACAATTTTGTAGAGGGTACTGTGCCTTCCTCTCCCAAGCAACTCAGCAGGTGCCTTGAGCAAGTCATCGAATTTCAATCCGTTCACTACAGGACTTGTGAGAACTAACAGTGAGGTTGATGCAAAATTAGCACTTTGTTCGGCTGATGAAGTGACGAAGAATCCTGATTTGCTCTCACCTGCTACGTACTGATCAGATTTTGTGATGATACTACGCGTATCGTTATCATCAAATGACGCTACCTTGTTTGCTTTCCCTGCTTCGACATTCTCGCCTTGCTTCTTTCGTTTATGTAGCCAGAAAATGATCACAAAAATTACAATAATAAGTCCTACTGCAGCATATCCCGAGTACATAAGAATCTGCGCATCCATTCTGCGGCGCAATCCGAGCTTTGATTCAAAAAGAAAAAAAAGGTCTACTGCACAGCTTTGCAGACACACAACCAGGAGTTGTAAACTAATATGGCTTTTCAATTTATTGATATTGTGGAACATGGAGAAAATCTCTATGCTCTACTGATGGCTGGAATTTTTTCAGATAAGCACTTTGCTCATTGACTGATTCTACAATGTCTTTGTTTCTTATCTTTTACATTGCTTCTTCCATTTAATTGGCTCAGGACTAATCTATTTTCAGGAGGCCGGCAGCTTCAATGGGTTAATAAATATAAAAATATTAAGTCAGGAATCTGAGAATTCTAAAGATACTCTATTGGAATCTAGTTGATTGTAATATTTGCAATGTATTACGACAGGTCACTGTCGAAGCAATAGACAACAAGAATTTAAAGTTGTCAAGCTGATTACAAAAGCACATTGAAGTGACTGCACAGTTGGTTTGTGTGATGATTGCTTTTGAAAAAGTCGAAGAATTCGACAACATTTGCCTGCAGAGAAAGATTTCCAGGAAATGATTAACGAATGATCAATTGCCAATTGGTGCATCATTAGTTTACAGAACCCCCATTCCAACACAATGAGTTGAGAACAGCAAAAGAGGAAACTGATTCAATATTTCTAGTTCATTTCTGTTTATCTTTACATTTGATGTGCCTGCAAATTTGGTACAAACGCTTGGTGTTATCTACATATTCAGTCTAACTACTACTCCATTAGATAACAATTGCATCTGAACATGTAATTATTCTAATTAATTGATTATAAAGTATAGTGCTGAAGGTTAAATGAGCTCCTTATGGATCAGCAACTCCGGCAATGTTGTCATCACTTGACGTGCTTTGTCCATCACTTATGTCCTCATTGCTGATGTCCTCATCAGTTTCTTCTGAGTTTATGCTGGAGATATTCTCCTTCTTCGCGTAACGTTCACAGTACTCTGTCGTTGTCACAACAAATCGACAAAACAAGTAAGAAACGCCCATCCAGTGACATTGTTTTTAGTCAGCTTACTCGCAAGACTACTGCCCCGTTTATTCAAATTGCAAGTAAATTGAACTCAAGATTGGATAACTGGCGAATATTTCTCCAAGGGAAAAAGTAAATGAAAAAGGATCTCACCTTTCACCCTCTGTTCGTACTGCTTCCTATCCTTCATCATCAGAGATGCCGCGTCACCATTTAATGGGTCTGAAGGATTAGGATAAAGCAACAGCTGTGGAAGGAAAACCTCAAATATATTCAAAAGATCTGCAGCCGAGAGAGGCTGCAATAAGATACTTGAGGGTTGAATTTTAAGGCGAAGGAAAAGTAAAATCCCAAAAATAAAAGCTTAAGATCACACAATCACAAATGTCAGCAGCAAAGCATCCCGTATGTATAATTCTTGTAGTTCTGTCACATGAAATAGGATCAAGTTGCTTAATTCAGGAATTGATATTCATACATTCATTCAGAAATATGGCTTCTAGTAGGTGAAAGGGCCGCATCGGATTTCTTTCGCAAAATCCAAGCTGGATGATTATCAAATCTTTGTTCATTTGTGCACATTGCAGAAACTATTAAGTCAAATTTTTATTTTTTATTTTTTTTATCAGAAGAGAATTTTGATAGTACCAAACATTGGACTCCATGTTTGGTTGATTACATCCAAGCATACAGAACCCGACCTGCAAATCACATAAATGACCTGTGAGCTGAAAAAACTCAAGGTAACACGAAATTTCAACAGAATTCAATGTAGAAAACACATAACTTGCCAATGCTTTCTTCAATGTAACACCAAAACTATATAGTATATAATATGTAATGCACAAAATTCTTATGCCTTTCCTAACAAAATGTCCCATACAACAGTCAATCTCAATAGAGTTGGCCTAAAATTTGTAACTGATATGAATAGTTGGGTTCCAAAGTGAAAAACAGCTTACAGCTCGTCAACATTGGGATGAAAAATTTTATTAACAAACCCAATGGAAGGAGACTTGTAAGGGTAAGCATCCGGCAGCTCTACTCGGATTTTCCAGATACCACCTTCGTATAGACCTGTGACCGTTGAGATGCAATGAGCAAAACTAAAGTTATCATAGGGTCAAGAGATATTAAGAAGCCATATTTTCCAGCTGAGTGTCTGTAGTTCAAGTCTCTATCTGAACAAAAGAGCAGTGGCAGAGAGAGGCAGGAAAATTACTGTCTTTCGGACCATGGAATTCGACTTTGAGTTCACTAATCCCATCGTTAATTGGCTCCACAGAATAGTCACTCATCATCCTATTTAATATGACACAAAAGAGAGGAAACACCAGTCACCAATACGATGATCAACATCCGTAAACATAACTTCGATAAGTTAGAATTTCACTAGAAAATGAACTGCAAAAGGAATTGTAACAAACAATAATGTGAAAAAAAAAGAAAATTTTTAGATTACACTTACAATTTCATGACATCCATTTCTCTTCTTTTGCATGGGGAGGACATCCTTTATTTGATTGAATTCTTCAGATTTGTCAACTGTTTTTTATTATCTAATAAAAAAAATAAAAGGCTTTAAATACACAACAATGTTGAAATCCATAATGTGCAACATATACATGACACAAACCCATAAAAATTTCATGATCAGCTGAGTTTGTGCTGAGCATTGAATTAGTGGTTAAGATTTTATTGGATCCACGTGGGACTCACGGTAGACAAATCTTAACCGTTGATTTGGTACTCAGCAGCACGGAATCTTTGTCCAACACAATAAACCATTTCGCTGCCATAAACTTTTGAATAACTAAAGAATGAAGTAAACTATTATCTATACGTTCTGGTTTTAACAGATATCAAAATGTTTAAATTTGATCAACACATTGCTAGCGCCATTTAAATTAGTGACTTTGTTAAAGTTCTTGTCATTTTGGAATCCCCAATATAATCATAAATCAATGGCACTGGAATAATAAATAATGAAGAGAACATCAGTAATCATACAGTGAAAACAAAACATTACTTGAAAGTTAAGAATTTGCCTAAAGATAAGAGTTACAATCAAATCAGCAGTAAGCATATCAACAAGTAATAGAGAGGTAAATAATTTTGAACAAAATCAAGAAAAGGAATACAAACCCCCAAATGATGATTATCAGGAGTGAATTTTTGGCAGCTTTTTAAGTAAATAAAAGCAGAAAATGGGGACCAGACAGAATGAAGAAGCAGGTCAAAAACATGGAACAAAAAACGGGACTAGTTCAGGCTCAGCAGCACATACGTACACGTGGCATGCGTAACCGGCTTTCTAGCTGTCAATGTAAACTATCCGTGTTTGGCTCCTCTCCACTAAAGCCCCATCAACTCTACTTATGTACTCTTGCTTTCTTATAATTATTTATCATTATTATTATTTTTTTTTATTATAATTAAGCAAATAACATGACTAACTTTTTAGTTATTTTAATTTCCAAAAATTTGTCAAGCACGTATTTCATAAAACATAACAAATTATGCTTATTAAATAATATATTTTTTTAAAAATAATTAAGGTTTGGATGAACGTATCACCCACTAAATACCAACTACTTACTCTCTATTATTACTCGAACTTAGGAGAGACAAAAGATTTCGTGTTATGATCAAATTATGTTGTGTGGGTTAATGTGTAAATAGTTTTTGGGTTTATTTGCAAGCTATCCGATTTAGATGGCTTGTACTCTTTCATGTCTTGTTAAATCCCTTAGATTCTTGTTTTGTTGATTAGCTTTACAAGTTCTCTGTAACCATTGATCTTGTATTGTGTGTATCGATCAATAAAGTGTGCTGATTTTCCTTCAAAGATTCGCGTGTGTGCAGTCTATTCCTGCTGTTGAATTTTAGGTTTCTGTCATCAAGCTAGATCTCTTATCAAGTATCCAGTTTCTTAGTTCTGGTAATCATAAAACCACAACAAATTTATAAAGTGTGCTGATTTTCCTTCAAAGATTCGCGTGTGTGCAGTCTATTCTTGCTGTTGAATTTTAGGTTTCTGTCATCAAGCTAGATCTATTATCAAGTATCCAGTTTCTTAGTTCTGGTAATCATAAAACCACAACAAGTTATATATTTATTTCAACTATTAACATGTCATATATTTTCATTCAATTTTCTACACAAGTCAAATATAAAACTACTGAAAATATTATCAAAACCTTAATCAAATTTAACATATTTTAGTAAAAAATTTTATTAGACGCAAATTTGTTAAGTCTGTTTTGCACATGATAATGATAAACAAAGTTTTCTCCAACATCTCAAACACACTTTAACATAAGCATTACAACTAATATCATTATTTGGACTGAACCCAATATGGGAGAATCTGTGCCTATTGATTCGAGCGGGGACTTCTAGTCTGAGTTGTGGTACTGACTTAAAAGTGTCTCCCACAGTTGGGGCCCTCCCCATAATACCTCGTGGTCAAAATAAAAAAAAATCTCTATTTTAGTCCATGTATGAGTATCTATATAAATTTATCAATTATTTATGTTAGGATATTTTACAATATAAAACTGCATATGAATGTGTATAGTGCATGTCAAATTTTCAATATTCATATCTTCATAAAGGAAACAAATTAGGACTCACAAAAATATCGTTTCATATAGTGTATATGAAAAAGGTCTTGGTGAAGTTGGTGAAAAATTAAGGTGTAAAATAATGTGATNTGTCAAATTTTCAATATTCATATCTTCATAAAGGAAACAAATTAGGACTCACAAAAATACCGTTTCATATAGTGTATATGAAAAAGGTCATGGTGAAGTTGGTGAAAAATTAAGATGTAAAATAATGTGATATGTAACATTGCTTGCCAGTATCATGTATGGAAAGATTTTTCTTTTTTAGATAAACCATTTAATTTAAGAACAAATTTTTCCATACGCAACGGTATGTGCGAAAAACAAATGATTTGTAAAGAAAGAAACTCGAATGTGATTATATTACTGTTTTGAAAGAAAAATAAGAAAGAGAAAACAGAGAAAAGGCAAAAGTAAGTTTATAAGAATGAAAAAGTAGAAGAGTTTGTAATAAAATGATTAGTGCAATTCCCTTCAACTAATAATATGCTAAGCTTTTTATAACATCTATGAGTGTTTTCAATATTAATTTATTCGATACAAATAATTCGTTTATTTCCCACCTAATACAAAAATTACCAAACTTTTTATGTTATGATGAATCTTAGAGATACTCTTTTAATAACGTGTCACACTCTTTATTTTGTACGGTTGTCTTTCCATAGTGTTAGCGATATAGGCTATGATTAATCTTGCACAATTAAAGCTTAATATTGAATCTAATTTCAATTATCATTCACTGTATGTGTATATCTAATGAAAATATTGAGGTTGAGTTTGCATGCGGTGATGACTCGTACTACAATTTTTTATAATCTTTTACCATGCGTTTATATTATTGTAAGTTCAAGATTTAATTACCTATGATTTTTTTTAATCCAACAATTACCTACACATCATAGTATAAAGTTCAATACTTATTCAAGTCCAAAAATAGTATGCTATACTTTTGATTATTTTCTTTTTTTCTCAATTGCCTTGTATTTTATATGGTGTAGAGCATCAAATATTCAAATGAGAAAAATTTAATGACTGAATAAATCTCAAAAACTTCTTCCTTTATTATCAATCTCACTGGATCTACCAACAACTTTGTTTCCATTAACTTTGTTGGCCAAGCTCCACTAAAACTTACCACCTCAAATTATATATACTTCTTGAAGATCCCAATTTAATTCCCTTCCAAATGGATATGCTTTAATGAGTTATCTTGATGCAACCTAAACCAACCCTTCACCTACCCTCAACGAAAGTTAATTAAGTAGGGAGAGTGGGTGCGTATGCCTCTCGGGATCTCATCAAGCGAATCAACCAAGAAAGAAAAGTTATCGCATGATCTAAAAGGATGACCAAAATATGTGATTGAATACACATGCAAATTAACTATATATCATTATCAAGAGCTTTGCTGAAGAACTCGCCTAAATTGATGCCCCTCTTAACAATACTGATCTCACATGTCATGTTAATTTTTTTAATAGCTAGCCTGGGATTTCACCTTAGTGTCCAGCCATCGCACGCAGCTAGCCAACTTCACAAACACAAACAAACATGGCCAGAGGCAGAGAATGATGGCAAAGGGCCGTAGTAATCAAACCAAGCAAGCCAAATTAAAAACAGCCTGCAGTGGAGGTCTACCACAACACCGGCATAAATAATCACAACCATAAACCATGCAAGGGGTTCTACCAATTACTATGCGATCAGCATATATACATACTACTACTCACAAGGGTGGTTTTACTGCTTAATCTCTCTAACCCTCCAAATATTTTGTTCTTTATTCCATGCACGAATAGCAATCTTTTATCAGTACAAGGGGTTCGCTGAGCGTTGTAAGATGAAGGTGCGATCGTATTAAGAGTTCGAGAATGTTTTGAGAAGATATTGGTATTTGAACCCAATAATGGTAAAATAATCGTAAAATATTATAGCGTTAATTAAAAAAAAAATAGTGTTAAATAATTTTTTGTCACCACGTCTCGTACTGTTTTCGCGAATGAAAGCATGCGAGTTTTGCATCGCATATGTGGCTATGATTTTTCTTTTTCTTTTTTTAGGTACGACGTCGTTTTATTGGGCGGGCTCATATATATATATATACGGAAGCCCTCTTGGCGGCAACCAGCAATAAAATCACAAATCGTCTTCAACGAACAAGTCGGTCAGAACCAAACCAACAACAGAAATGGGAGTCCACGGTCTCTGGGACTTACTCGCCCCCGTTGGCCGTCGCGTGTCCGTTGAAACTCTCTCCGGCAAAAAACTTGCCATCGGTTAGCCTCAAAACCTAGCACTTATTCTCATACACATTCTGGACATGCATATTAGTAATTACTAATAAATAATCATAATCAATTTAATTTAACTTAATATGGTTGGAATCGTGGTTAGATGCGAGCATATGGATGATCCAATTTATGAAGGCGATGAGGGACGAGAAGGGAGAGATGGTGCGGAACGCGCATTTGATAGGGTTTTTTCGTCGAATTTGTAAGTTATTGTATCTAAAGACAAAGCCAGTGTTTGTCTTCGACGGTGGCACTCCGGCACTCAAGCGCCGCACTGTCATTGCCCGCCGCAGGCAGCGCGAGAACGCCCAGGCTAAGATCCGCAAAACAGCTGAGAAACTGCTTATTAATCATGTAAACATCATTGTGCCTTGTAGTCGTTTATTGGTGGAAGTAGATAAACGCAATTGGTGAAATCAAATTTCATTTGCAGTACTTGATTTTAGTAGTATCGGGTAGAATTCAGTTTGATAACTCGATTATTGCCAACAGCTCAAGACAATGAGGTTGAAAGAACTCGCGCTGGATCTTGAGAACCAAAGGCAGATACAGAAGAGAGACCCTGAGGGAAAGAAGGTTTTGTCGGATATGGAAAATTGTTCGGAAAGAACTGATGGGGTGTCGGCAGGTGATGACAAGGAAAATCTAGATGAAATGTAAGCTGCTGCTTTCACTGTTGTAGTTGTGATTCTATTTTCAATTATGTGGTTTGACTTTTGATTGATGATTTAGTTTAGGTTGGCAGCATCTATTCCAGTGGAGGCTAATGAGAGTTCAAGTAAGAGTGCATCAAAATCTGCCACTGCGAATCTCCTTGAGGAGGATGGTGATGAAGATGAAGAGATAATGTTGGTACGTGGTTAGTTTAATCTAGCTATGACTGTTGGCATTTATGTGGATACTTCTTTTATAATTGTTTTATGGGACCTTGTTGTTGGAAATGTAGATTGAGTGAACTGACTATTAAGTTCATTGGATCATTCACCTCTGAAGAATTAGGGTCAATTTTGCCCTCATGGAATGACAATCTTTAAAATACCCCCAAACTATTGTAAACCTCAAATTACCCTCCATTTTTGTTAAGAAGACAAAATTTTTTTTCATCAATGTGCCCCCATTTTTGTTTAAAAGAATTTTTCTTTATCTTTTAAACAAAAATGGGTGTAAGTTGAGGTTAACAATAATTTGGGAGTATTTTGAAGATTGTCATTTCACGAGAGGTAACCGGATATTTACCTTTTGAATTATGTAGATGCTTTATTTATCCATTTCTTTATTCTAATTACACCTTAAAGATGAAGTGCGAATTAGTCTAAAATATTTCAGATTGGCTTACTCCAGTATCTTATTTAAGAATAAAGATTCTTTCCATGTGCCTTGTGGTGTTATTAGGCTTATCTGTAAATCAGCACTTGTTTAGGATTTTCTAGACTTGTGGGTATGTGTTTCATGACCACTGTATCTTGGTTTGCAGCCAACAATGGGTGGAAATGTTGACCCAGCTGTTTTTGCTGCTTTGCCTCCATCAATGCAGCATCAGCTTCTTGTTCGGGTGAGTATGTATATGTAGTATGGTGCTTGACAGACCTGAATTTAGTCTTATCTTTTCTGCTCATCATTTTTCTACTAATGGTTAATAATTGCTTCAACTCAAAACTTTTTTATTGAGGAGCAGAACAATGACGCAAAGGGCAAGAACGTTTTATCGGATGATTTGGGCCAAGCCGATACGGTGGGCATTAGTCCAGAAAGTCATGATGTGGTATCAAAGAGTTGTGATCACAAAAAGCTTGATGAGATGTAGGCTACATTAGCAGTAGAAGTTATAAGGATATTTGATATTTCTGGTTTCAGTAGCATTTTTGAATTGTTTTAATGAGTTAGTTTAGGTTGGCAGCATCTATTGCGGCAGAAGAAGATGGAAGTTTAAGTAACAATGCATCTGCATCAGCTGCTTCACTTCCTTTGGAGGAAGAGGATGGTGATGAAGATGAAGAGATGATACTGGTAGGTTTGCACTGACCGTGCATCTAGGATTTTGAATAGTAGTGTTGTAGACTTGACTGGTTTAATGAGTAGACTTGATTTTTTCACCCCCACAAATGTCAAATTCGGGAAGGTTTAGAAATGAATTTATAATTTTACCCAGCTGAAATTCATTGGGAAGTTAAGTATTTTTGGGATGCTTTTTATTTGTTTCCTTTTCTTAGTTTTTTGAAGCACTATGTGGGAATTTAGTTGGTCTAAACTTTATCAGATCGCTTACTTGACTGTGTTATTTGACTCATAAAGCTCTCTCTCTAGGATGTAGATATCTGGTTGATTTCTTGGTCTTCCTGTGGACTAAACTATAGTTTTATTGGATTTTGCAGCCTGCAATGACTGGTAATGTTGATCCAGCCGTTTTAGCTGCTCTGCCTCCATCAATGCAACTCGATCTGCTTGTTCAGGTGAGCATTGTATATATTTAATAATGGATTCTTATCAGTTAAGGTATACTTCTTTCACTGTATTATGGTTTTTGTTCTTATGGTTGTTATCAATGCGCTTTTCTGCAGATGAGAGAGCGATTGATGGCAGAAAACAGACAAAAATATCAAAAAGTCAAGAAGGTCTGTTTTCAAGTGCTATTTCTGATTTGCATTGATGTTAAATATATCAGAAAAATTGCAAATGCATGAGTGCTCCAATGTCTGACTCTGTATTAGCAACAGTCATAGTGGGTTGTGCATTCTTGACTGATTAAAATATATCTGATATCTCTGTATTAGTGACAATTGTAGTTTATACTGATATAGTGCATTCTTCACTGATTCAAGTTGTAATTGATAACGATAAATGAGTGGAATCTCTAGGTCTATACTACTTTGTTGGGGCATGTGGGACTTTGCTATAAAATTCTTTTTCTGATGCACAAATGGCAGTCATGATAGTCCTTGTAATGGAATTTTCTAGGTGAAGATGGATTCTAGTATCGAAAAGGATGGACCAATCTACTTAAAACTTGAACATAGGTGAACATTAATACAACTAACCTATGTCATAATTTTGATCATAATTTTTTTGGTGAGTAGTTCTGATATGATTTTTGCTAGTGTCCACTAGTGTACTCTAATGCGGCGAAAGCATGATAGAAGTACAGATTTTGTATTACATCAGCATGCTATGGAAACATATTAGATACATTTGAACTGGGAAATCTATATCTGAAATCCAAACTATATGAATTATATGAACATAGATACAATCAACATGATCACAAACAGAAAAGGAATCAAGCAATATTACGACTGTTATGTCACCACTTGGCTAAAAACTTACAGTGATGGAAATGGCCCAAACTATAGTATCGAGTTTTCTAACAAGCCCCTTCATCTGCAAGACGGTATTTATTAACAGGCTTTTCAGGGGGGATTTGATCACTAAAAGAAGGCCAAAATAATAAAATTCAAATAATTAAGACCAATGCAATCATGTGGGGAATTTGATCACTAGACCTCTTGGTTAAGATTAGCTCTGATACCACTTAACCTAAAAGCTTAAGTTGTTAGGTAAGGGCGCTAGAAGTACTTGAGCTCCCTTACTAAGAGCTATATTATACAAATAATTTGATAATTCTCTTTGATCCATGTGTAGTTCATCTCATTGTCTGTTTCATGTACGTCTAGGCCCCCGAGAAATTCTCTGAGCTACAAATACAGGCTTATCTTAAAACTGTTGCTTTCCGGCGGGAGATAGATGAAGTGCAGAAAGCTGCTGCTGGGAGGGGGGTAGCTGGTGTTCAGACTTCAAGAATAGCATCTGAAGCCAACAGAGAATTTATCTTTTCATCATCATTTACTGGGGACAAACAGTAAGTATTGGTTTAATTTCTGTTTTTAAAATTGCGTAAGGCAAGTCCCATGCCTATTTTAGGTCCAAATCTAATGCACTTTTGTGTCTTTTTCAAAGATTTTCTGTTCTTTCCCCTTTTATATGAGTTAGTTTCATTTTGATGGATGACTTTCATTCCATACATTTCAGCGTGCTTACATCTTCCAGAGTAGAGGGTAAAAAAGATGAGCACCAACAGATACCATCTGAACACCCTGTTTCAGATTCCGTGAATAATGGTGCATCTATTGATAAGTCCAATTTTTCATCTACTGGTCAGTCCAATTCTGTCACAAAATTAGGCCCAGAGGAGTCTAGAAAGAGTTTTGCTGATGATGTTGAGACATACCTGGATGAGAGAGGGCGTGTGCGACTCAGTAAAGTGAGAGCTATGGGGATTCGTATGACCCGTGATTTGCAAAGGAATTTGGCAATGATGAAAGAGATTGAGCAAGACAGACCAAATGGAAACAATATTACAGGTGCAGGGTCTATGCTTACTTTGAACGAAACTGGCACGTCGAAGGCTGTTCCTTCTGAGAAAAGCAAGTTTATAGGAACATCACTTGATGATACTAATGAATCTGTAAGCTCGATAGAGAGAAATAAGCAGTCCACGTTAAAAAGTGGAATTTCTTTAGAATTGTCATTTAAAGACAATAGCGAAAACAACTGTGATGACGATGATGATATATTTGCTCATTTAGCTGCAGGAAAACCTGTAATCTTTCCTAATTCTCCAAGGGCACATTCTTCTATTTCTGTTTCAGATAGTGATTGGGAGGAAGGAACTACTGAAAGAAAAGGTAATAGCTTATCTGATGATGCCAATGCAGGAATTAATCCCCCTCTTAATCTTGAGGAGGGGGGTATCAGTGATGAGAGTGAAGTGGAATGGGAAGAAGGACCGTCTTGTGCTCCCAAAAGTTCCTTGTCATTTCCTGCTGAGTCAGAGAAAACAGATTCTAATATGGAAGAGGAAGCTAACTTGCAGGAGGCAATCAGAAGAAGTCTCTTGGATGTATGCATTGAGAAACCTAATTATGCTTTATCTGAACATAACAAATGTGAAAATTTAGGAGAAAATGCTTGTGATGGTACTTGGTTATATGATAGAGAAAATAATATGGATGATCCAAATTTTTTGGGAGAAAGTGTCTCTCAGCAAAATGAATCAATTTTTGAATATGTTGATGGTCTGGGAAAACTGGATACTGTTGGTGGAATAAATAACTCAGAAGTGATTGGTTCTTTAGGCAGAGAGTTGAAGTTGTCTGAACCGCGTAATTCTGATGAAAAGGAGATGCTGATAAATAAACCATTTGAAAAGGACAATTCCTACTTTGAACAGTCAAGGCAAGGCGCAAATGATGGTGCAAATGATGGTAGGTCTTTGTGTAGCGATGCACCGTGTGAAGACTCAGGTACTACTATGGAACTGACAGAGGTCCAATTAGTTAAGGGGCGTTGCCTGAGTGCTTCTGCTAAGGGTGATGATCATCTTACCCGTGATAAAATGTGTTCTGATGATAGGTCTCATAGTGTTGATGCTGTATTTGAGGACTCATCCATTGCCATTCTAGATGAAGATAAGAAAAATAATTGTGAAGCTGAAACATCTGTTCTCCCTGGTGATAAGAAAAATGAAATTGAAGTTGAGATGAAACATGATTTCACAGCTGAACCATCATGTCGTACAGTGGGGACAAGTGATACTTCTATCCCCTTGGTGAAATCATCTGGGAATGCATCGATTTACGACACTGATATTGAGCAAAAGTCCGCTGAAGAAAGAACTCCTGATACATATTTAAAAGATAGCAAACAAAATACGGGAATATTGGCAACTAAGGCAATTGAAAATGTCCATGCTGAAGCTACAGAGAAAATTTTGGAGGAGGAGATGCAGATTCTAGATCATGAATATATGTATCTTGGAGATGAGCAGAAAAAGCTTGAACGTAATGCGGAATCTGTGAGCAGTGAGATGTTTGCAGAGTGTCAGGTGTGCATTAAATTTCATGTTATGTTATGTTGTCTTCTATAGTTTAGGGTGCCATAATTAGCATATGTGAGTAGGTCTTTTGGGTTTTGTCCTAGATTTCACTCTATGATCCCTATATTTTCTTCACCCTTAATGTTGTTATTAAAAATTTGTATTGTGCGTAATAAATTTACATAAAGCTCTGATGTTAATAGATTTGGGAGGTTGACTATGTTGCTTTATGTTATCAATAAATTAGCTTTTAGATGAAGAAAATTGCAACTATAGAATATTTCCTTTTTATAAACTGACCTGTTTTAGAATATATTTTATTGGTCACTCGTAATATGAATTTTGATTTTTATTTTTTTTGGTCCTGATGGATAAACAACTTGATTCTGATATAACAAAGGTCTGTAGCATAGATCTCGACTAATGATAGACATTGTGGTTTTGTTTTCCACAGGAACTGCTGCAAATGTTTGGCTTACCCTATATTATTGCACCTATGGAGGCAGAAGCTCAATGTGCTTATATGGAACTTGCAAACCTTGTTGATGGTGTTGTGACTGATGATTCTGATGTTTTCTTGTTTGGGGCGCGAAGTGTTTACAAGAATATATTCGATGACCGCAAATACGTGGAGACGTACTTCATGCAGGTATGGAATTGGCAAGCCGCTGAGTGGTTCTCCCTCTTTTCTGTTGCCCGAGAAGCTTTTTCATTTTTAGCTATGCATCAATGGTCTTCTTTTTTATGGTATTCTAATTTCTTTTCAATTATCTTTGTGATGCTCTATAAGAAATCTGTGTGTGTGTAGGTTTCATTTATTTTTATACTCTGGATGATTCATTGGGATTCTTTTTGGTACATTAGATGTTGGGCTTTTTACACCATTTCTACTCTTGTGAACTTTTATTTATCAGGATTGGATCTCCTTGTTTGTGGAAATTCTATTTTTGAGAAAACTTGTCTCACTGTGAGTATAAAAACTGTAGTGATTTGACCTGCTTATCACCCCCAAACACTGCTCTGGATCTTGAACAGATCAATACAAGATGCTCAACTTGATGATTGAAACCTGAAATGACCAAATCATAAAGCAAGAACAATTAACTAGATCCAAGAAACAAGTTTGATGAACATAAACCAAAAAACGAATTAATCACACAGAGAGATTTACGTGGTTCAACTGTACCATGAATGACACAACCTACATCCACGGGAGAAGCTTTCTGGTGAGATTTTATTGACAAACAATGGAGAATCTTTGCAAAACTTTTACAACAGTTTACAGAGAACAAGCTAGAACATACTCTCTCTTCTATCCTTCTCAATTTGTTTCTCAGTGATGATCCCAATCTGTTTTGTTAGCCAGCTTTATAACTGCATCTGTAACAAACTAGCAAACCCAGATTGTACAGCTTGAGGACATGTGGATAATGGCTTTACCGAACTTGACTCACTTTGTCACGTCCATCAGTTAAGTAATGATGAAAACGGCTGCAAGCAGAGGTCATTTTGATCTTTATAATTCATAAGTGATGCATGCTTATCTCATGACCTTTTCAATGTAATATCAAGCTCAAAATGCTGTTGTTTCATACTGCTGAGTTTGATTCACTACCAAGCTACCTGAGTTTGTTTCTTGTTCTCATCTTTCATTGTGTTTTGCTAGTCACTTTTAAATTTATTTGATGGTTTTTGTTAATTTATACATGTACTCAAGACAAACATTGATTTTCTAATACCTTGGGTTATTCTTATCCTACCATTTTCAGTTTTTCTTTTTTGCTAACTCATACTGTGGCGTATTACTGTGTGCTAATTAGTTGCTTATATT
This sequence comes from Citrus medica, assembly GCA_002013955.2. NCBI lineage: Eukaryota > Viridiplantae > Streptophyta > Magnoliopsida > Sapindales > Rutaceae > Citrus > Citrus medica. The sequence goes on along the minus strand of MKYO02011564.1, from coordinate 104,444 downwards.
TATGCTTATACATTATAAATATTAATATCATATTTTTTGGTCAGGACATCGAAAAGGACCTTGGTCTGACCAGGGAAAAGCTAATTCGCATGGCGTTGCTTCTTGGGAGTGATTATACTGAAGGGATTAGGTAATTAACTGTGACAATTTTAGCGTTCATATTTTGAACGTATGTTATTGCACTGCAGTCTTGTACAATTTGGATTTTATAGAAGTCTTTTATATTTCTTTTCCTGTTTAAATTTGTCTTGTACTATCCTTTAAAATTAAAAAGAAAAAATCATTTTATATCACAGACCAGGAAACAATATCCTACTAGTTCTCCATTTACAGTAGCGGTAGTTAAAATGTTAATCTTGCATGGTAGGTAGTTCAACTGACTTTGCTTATTAGTTTTTTGGATTTCAACGGGAGTATTTTGATGCAGTGGGATTGGTATTGTCAATGCCATTGAGGTAGTAAATGCATTCCCGGAGGAAGATGGCCTTTCTAAATTCCGGGAGTGGATTGAGTCACCAGATCCAACCATCCTAGGGAAGTTTGATGTACAAACAGGAGCAAGTTCAAGGAAAAGACGTTCAAGTGATGGTGACAAAGATGTTAATTACGCAAAACACTCTGTGGAAGGTGTCTCTGAATTTGATGAAAGCATTTCCCAATTTGATGAGGACAAGCAATCAGCTGAGTACAGCCAAAATATGAAGAAGATTTTCATGGATAAGCATGTACTAAATAAATTAATTCCTTACTCTTTTCTTCAACATTTTTTATTTGTATTGTGGCATTGATCATTTTGCATTGCTAAGCTACCATTTTACCTAAACACTTCAGCTCATAGGTAAGGCCCTCTTGCACCCTCTTATGTGCAACACACATGGATCCAACACAACACTATTACAAACATAGCACTAGACCAATTGATTAAATATAATTGATTTAAATATGAGATCATTTTGTCAAACTGGCTTTGAACCATGTTCAGTAATCACTTGACCTAATGATTTAAACTTATAGTTGAGGGCCTAGCAGTAATTCTGAACTTCTAGCATGCACTTTCTATATGTTTCTGAGCATTTATATATTCTAATTCATAGAGAAATGTGAGCAAGAACTGGCACATACCTTCCTCTTTTCCAAGTGAAGCAGTTATTTCAGCATATTTCTGTCCACAAGTGGATAAGTCTACTGAATCTTTCTCGTGGGGAAAGCCAGACCTCTTTGTTCTTCGCAAGTAAGTTCTCTTATATTTAGCTTTTGATTTTCGTGAAACTTGGCTGGGTTCATCAGTTTCCTATGCCTTTTCAGATGGGTTAAAGATGTTTCTTTCCAGTAAACCATCGACTGAAGATCTCGATAGTTAATTTTGATACATCTGCCATATAATGTGTGTGAACTTATAGTGATACTTGTTAATTTTTAGATTTATTTAGCTCTTGGTGTCTTATTATCTACTTATTTGATCTTATGATGTGGACTATAAAGGTCTGGTCTGATTCACAATTTGTGAAAGTATCTTGATCTTCCTTTTCTTTGTCATTTCCCCTTTATATAGCACTGCACCTGTTATACACTTTTATGAATTCTGTGCTAATTATTTTATAATGTTTATTTTTCATGCAAGAATATGATTTAGCATAATATACATCATGAAAGGTTTGCAGGTCTCGTGAATTGACTTACCGACACGTATGGTTTATGTATTTGACCAAGTGATTTGTCTTTACTTTTCAATATGCACCAACATAATCTGTTCTGCTTGCACTGTCATGATAACTTGAAATCACTGTGGGAATTGTTTATCTGCATATCTTATTATTTGAAAAAAAAAGCTTTCTTTTTCTTATGTGCACTGGTTTTGTACAGATTTTGCTGGGAAAAATTTGGGTGGGGTGGTGACAAGTCGAATGAGTTGCTCGTACCTGTTTTGAAGGAATATGAGAAACGTGAGGTTAGAACTTATGCACCACTCTCTTTCTCATTTACATGCACACTTGCACATGAACCATATGCAAATGCCCACCTGCAAGCTAAATGAAGACTTCTTTCAGGGGGAAAAAATGAAAAAAATATTGAAGACTTAAAAATTTTGGCTGAGCAATCTTTCTCTGTTGGCCATCACCACTCTTTTTTTTTAAACCCCCAAAAACCTATTGTTGTAAGTACAATTGCTGACAACATTTTATTATGTGAAAGACTCAACTGCGACTCGAAGCTTTCTACACTTTCAATGAAAGATTTGCAAAAATTCGTAGCAAGCGGATTAAGAAGGCTGTTAAAGGAATAACTGGAAACCAATCTCTACTGCTGATGGATGATGCTGGGCAAGAAGTTTCCAAAAGTAGAAATAAGAGGAAGAATAATGGTCTTGAAAATGGCAGTAATCGATCACAAAAAGCTCCAAAGAAAGGGGAGGAAAGTGTGTCTGGAGCTCAGAACAATATGGAAAAATCATCTCCGAGTCAATCTAGGAAAAGGAAGGTACTTGAGAAGTTTGTTTTGGCTGAGATGGAGAATCCAGAAAGACTTACACCGGCCGGTGGCGGACGAAATGCCAATAATGTATTTCGTGGGAATAGAAGAGGTAAAGGTCAGAGAGTTGGACGAGGAAGGGGAAGAGGAAGGCTTTGTGCTGAACAATCTGAAACCAGCTCCAGTGATGATATTGGTAGTGATGATACCCAAGAATATTATTCTGAGAAATTTGAAGGGCAGCAAGAAGTGCGAAGGGTAAGCTTAACTATTCTGTTCCTGCCATTATATTTTAGTAGAATTATGAGGAACATAAGCAATGGATCACTTGATTTATTAGCTTTCCAACATGGTTTACCTCAACTTTTGAATAGAATGTAGTGAGTTTGGTTATCAATGGTTTGCCCTGTTGTTGGTATGATTGTTAATTCTTATGAGTTAGTGTGGTTCCTGAATTTTCTTGCTTTGCCTGTGCATGAGGAGTTTAGTCAAACATGAAACATGACATCCTAAGAGAAATTGATATTAAATCCTCATCTTCATTTGGGAGTTGAATACAAAATTTTGCACTAATTTTAGGAACTTAGCTGCCTAACAGAGTGTATGATAAATGTTAATTAACAAAAATATCATTCTTATGAAATTCTACAAGGGCATTATGCTATTTAGAAAGTGGTATGATTTGGCCAGTAGATTGCTTCTGAATTGACTGACAGCACAGTTTGTGCCTGAGCTTTCCCACTGGGACATGTTGAGTTGTTGGCCTGACCTTTGCAAATACGTTTCTGTTGTGCCTTCCATAGATTGAACATGCTGGTCTGCATCATGCATGTATACCTGAGAGAGGTTATTGCTTCGAAAGATCTTATTCATAATGTATTGTTTTTCTATGTGTATTTCCCAGTCAACACGTTCCAGGAAGCCTGTGGATTACAATGTCGATGACCCAGAAATTGCTGATGTTGGCAAGATTTTGAGTAATAAAGAATCTTCTAACGAAGAGGAAGCAAAGCAAGATTCGGTTCATGGTGTAACTGGCGAAGCTTCTGCTGACTATAGCAGAAAGAAACAGCACAGGGCAGATGACCCTTCAATTGATAAAGACTATATTGAAAGAGGAGGTGGATTCTGCATTGATGATCGGGAAATTGGTCAGCCGAGTGCGAGCCCGTGTGATGATCCTTTTCTCGAGGCTGAAATCACCAAAGATTACATGAAAATGGGAGGTGGGTTTTGTCATGATGAAAGTGAGACACGCGAGGACCAAGTTGCTGCTAAGGACCCAGTTGTCACTGGGGAGAGTCCATCTACTTGCTTTGATTCTTCAGATGGAGTTCACTGTGATGTTGGATTAGGTGATTCGACTACCAGTTCGAACTCTAAAGAAGCAACAAATGGACTTGAAAATGTCGGGAGAACAGACACATTTGATACAGAGCCGAATCCGGTTGTTCAAAATGCAACCAATACTGATAGTGCTAGGAACGATGCTGGTAGAGCCTCCCGAGGATCTCTTACTGCAATGACTTTCTTGAGGAGAAAACGTCGAAGGAGTTGAACTATACAATGGTTTGCATATTTTTCGAAATAATGTAAATGATCGTGTCTTGATTGTCCCAATTTTGTACGTCTTGAAATTCCAGGAACATGTTATAAGCATGATCAGATATAAATTTTGTACAGCGCCGATAAATTTTATTTGCAAATTGAAGATAGTATATTTTGTTACTCGTAGATGGTGAGTATAGAAGAATACTGATTATCTTTTGACTGAGAGTTTGTCAACATGATTTGTCATATCTGATGTGACCTTACCCGGCACTCGCATCGCACATCAAAACGAGTTGACATAGACAAAGGTGTTGAATTATCGCTTTCCTGAAATAACAATTTATGAAACATTTTCGTCTGGGACCAATAATTATTGTTTAAGAATGCTTTCTACTCGAGGTCCACGAATTAAGCACTTAAGTATTAAATTAGTTGCGTGGCCACAGAGATATTTGTGCTGTCATCTTTTAGAAGAGTTGCAAGTGGATTGGTGGAAAATGGCGTTGGCTTCCTGGTTGCAGAATACGATACCCTTTGTGGCAATGGTAACGGTGGAGTGCACGGATGTTGGCCTATCAGTAATAAGCAAAGCAGCCTTGACAAAAGGGATGAACAAGTTTGTTTCAGTAGTCTACTATAATGCCCTTGGTACTCTCATACTTCTCCCTTACTTCCTGTTCCGCAGGTATTCAAACTTGTTCTATTTTCTGCTTTTTTAAAGCTTATCAATATTGAATGGTTTCGAGTGAAGGTTATACACAGATTTGATTGAAAAACCTTTGGTGTCTTTGGCAGGAACAAGGGTGCTTCTCTCACTTGGTCACTCATTTGGAGATTTTTCCTCCTTGGCCTGATAGGGTATTGTAGTTATCATCTGGCATATAGAAATTCAGATCTGCAGGATTGTATAACTGAAGACAAACATTTTGTTGCAGGAGCTCGGGGCAGATAATATACTTTACTGGTCTTAAATTTAGTTCCCCAACTCTTTCATCAGCTATGGCGAATCTTATTCCTATCTACACTTTCTTGCTTGCAGTCATATTCAGGTTGAATAAAGCGCTGAAAGCTTGTTTAGATATTGATGATTGAGAATCATTTGATCATGCTTAGTCAACTCATCTCTTATTCAAACAGTTGTTCAATGATTTCAGTCTTGTTTGAAGATTTTTTGCTTCACTTAAAACTTTTAAAATTCTAGGATTGAGAAGCTCGATTTAAGAAGATCAACCAGTCAAGCCAAAACCTTGGGTGCCATTGTAGCAGTAACAGGGGCATTTATGATAACTCTATATAGGGGTCCACTGGTCTTGATGGCTTCATCCACTTCTGACTCTCCTGATCATCCTAAGCTGCTTTTTTCACAGCAATCAGAATGGCTCATAGGAGGTCTTCTCCTTGTTCTCGTATGCATTTCGTCTGCAATATGGAATGTTGCTCAGGTAAATGGCATTCAGTTTACAAACTCACATTCGAGCGCGATCAATGCCTGTATAACCTCTAGTATCATTGTTGGTTATTATATTTGGATGGACTCGACGCAAAGAACTTTTACGAGCACTTGTCGAAGAATATTCAACCATTGAAAGCATCATCTCATTTAAACCACAATTGTGACTCATCACATGAAAAGAATATGCTTGCAAATGAATTTTCACATTAATAACAGCTGAGTATCTTTGGTGTGGTTTTCTATCTGCAGGCAGCCAAAATTAGGGAGTATCCAGAAGAAATGACTGTAGTCTTCTTCTATACATTCTTTATAACAATCCAAGCTCTCTGTTTCTCTGTCATAGTGGAAAATGATATAGATGCATGGAAATTGACAACTGGTGTTGAAATAATGGCCATAGTTTGCACGGTGAGAACACATCAGAAGTCCAAATGATTGTATGTTAGTACACTTCTCTATGGCATGATCTGACTAATGTTAATATGTGGCCGACATTCTGTTCTAACCATCAGAAGTCCAAATGATTGTATGTCGGTTCAGTTCTCTATGGCATGGTCTGACTGATGTTAATATGTGGCTGACATTCTGTTCTAACTATTAGCAGTGATAGTTACTGATTTGGGGTAATTTTAGGCAATATTCGGGAGTGTGTTCCGCATAGGGATTCATACTTGGTGCTTGCGGAAGAAGGGACCCGTGTATGTAGCTATGTTCAAGCCATTGGGGATGGCCGTTGCAGTAGTCCTGACAGTAATTTTCCTTGGTTATGATCTCTATCTTGGCAGGTACGTAACACTGTCGCAACTTAGTTGCCTTATTTTTCGTTCTCTTACGACAGACAATTGAAGAAAGACTTGAGTAATGGTGCTTTAATTGAATGTGTGAATCATTGCAGTGTAATAGGATCAATTGTAATTGCACTTGGATTTTATACTGTGATGTGGGGACAAATGATAGAGGAGGATTTGGTTCGAAATAATGAGGATTGTAGCTTGATATCAGCCGGTCAAAGGACTCCTTTACTGCAACGAAGATGCACTGAAGACGCATAAAAAAGCTTTCAATACCGTGCTAAAACCAAATATAAAACATCAACTTGAAGGCAGTGCCTTTTCTTGCAGTAGCAGTTAAAGCACTCTCTCGTGGCTGGTAACCATATTCCCCTCTTAGCCTATTTCTAATGTTTCCATCAATTTAGCAAATAGCCAACTACAAAGAAGACTGGAGATGGTGGTGTATTGTCATGCCACAGCCCAGCATAGATGACATAGGTGAGCTTAGAAGAGAGATATTTTTACTTGAAAAAATGACTTAATTGTTATTAAACATTATATTTTATCACTAATTTGTCGGTGGAACTGCTGTCCTAAATTTCAAAGAAATTTGTGAACTTTAATTGTGTAATGTGTTTGTAAGCAATTTGTAAAGACAAAAAATAAAAAATAAAAATTCCAAGCTTTATTGTGAAGATATTGAATTGAATTGTGATGGTAAATAGATTAATTGTATTATATCTCATTAAAAAATTAAAAGAAAAGAAAAAAAATTATATTTAATGCCAGATAACCCATGCCCTCAAATGGGTAGACCGCTTCCCATTCAATGTGAAATGAAATTTGGACCATGCATCGTAAAAAAAATTATATTTAATGCCAGATAACCCATGCCCTCAAATGGGTAGATCGCTTCCCATTCAATGTGAAATGAAATTTGGACCATGCATCGGTGGATCGTTAAATTTCTGATAGAATATCACCTGATTGATTTTTTTTTTTTCTTTTTGAAATAATATCAGCTGATTGTTGATACATGTATTTTTAAAAAATTACTGTATTGATTATTTGACTTGCCAATTGTATTTTACTAAATCCCATTTTTGTTTTTTTCTTTATTTTTAGAGGGAATCCCATTTTTGTCAAATTTAAATGGATTATACGGTTCATCGACTTTCAGTAGACTTTGGACTTGACGATCAACGAATTATATCGAGTCGCAGAAATATGATTATATGAACGAAAATTGAACTCTATAACGGGGAAAAAATAAATAAATAAATAAAACTTGGAGTTTCAGAGAGTTTTCAATTCAACAATCCATGATGGCCTTCGTAATTTCAGCGATTTGATTTGTAAATTCTGTAATCTCACAAAATTCTCTCATCTTTTATGCAATTTTCTTTTCTTTTCCGTTTAGTGTCATCCGCCACTGACTCAAACAAAACAGCGTACTCCGACCACCTTCATTTATCGGCATCGTCGTCGTCACCAGACGCCACGGATCTTACAACCCTTCAAAACCCGGCGCGTCATTTTCAGCAACGCGCCTACACGCTCCGGCTCAGTGCCGAAAGATGATGAAGCTGGATTCATCGACAGATACAGCGCCATTTGTCGCGATGGCATTAGTCGAGATCGGCGAAGTGGGCATGATCACTCTGGGCAAAGCAGCCATGTCCAGCGGAATGAGCAACTTCGTTTATGTCGTTTACTATAATGCCCTCGGCACCTTCATCCTCCTGCATTACTTCATTTATAACACCTACAGGTAACAACTGAGCTCCCTTTAATCCTTTAAATCTTTTGGTTTTTAATTACTTTGCTTCTCATTTTTGTTTTCCCAATTTTAATGTGTTCAGAAGCAAGGGCCCTGTATTGACTTTCTCGCTTCTTTGTAAATTCTTCATGCTTGGTGTACTCGGGTAACAAATTTGAGTCAAATTGTGAAATGGGATTGTTCTTTTTTCTGTGAAATGTTGTTATAGTAATGGGAAAGAAAAAAATTGTGTTGCAGGATATGTTTGGTGCAAATATTTGCAATTACAGGTATCAAATACAGCTCTCCGACTCTTGCTTCTGCCATGGGCAACTTGATACCGGGTATTACATTTCTGCTTGCCGTTTTCTTCAGGTGGGCAGGGCAATAGTTTATAATATAGGTGCTTTTCGGTTGTGTAAATAACATAATATTCATTGTTCATTCTAGCCGTGCCATGTGGATTTGATAAAATTATTGAGGTTTCTAAACTCAGAAATAACTATTATTCACGTTGTTTTGGAGTGAGGAATACAAATTTTTTTTGGTCCTCTGCTGTTTACTTGGATCCTGGTCTAATATTTATGCATCTTTTAATGTATCCTAAAATGAAGGATGGAAAAGGTAGCTATAAGAAGCAGAAGCAGTCAGGCTAAAATTCTAGGTACCGTTGTATCAATAGCAGGAGCATTTATAGTCAGTCTCTACAAGGGCCCACCACTGCTGGGGTTCTCTTCACCTTCTAACTTGCATATTCAGCTTCCTGTCTCAGAATACTCAAACTGGGCTCTTGGAGGCCTTCTTCTTACAGTCACTTGTTTCTCATCTGCAACTTGGAAGATTTTCCAGGTACAATCATATTTCTTAGCATTATTGTGGCCAATGCAAATAATTTAACAATTTTACTCAGAATGCAGCTACCATAAGCAGGCTGGAGCTAGATGGGGTAACTGCCCTTATAGACACCCATGCTGCTTTTTGTTTCTGCTGTTGCAGTTACAGAAAATTTATGTTCAGCATTTAGTTTATTTGCTTGGGCTAGCCTTAGTTATGTCATATCAATCCCTTGGTTGGAATCGCTACATACTAAAAGGATGTTAATCACCGCATTGGAACTACCTACCACGAACTACATACTAAAAGGAGGTTGCGGGATGGGAACTTCTTTTAATCAACTCATTACCTAATCCTGAACACTAAACTGAAGACTACACCAAATCGGGATGGGAACTTCTTTTAATCAACTCATTACCTAATCCTGAACACTAAGACTACACCAAGCTCTTAAAAGCTAAAGCATGAAATTTACAGTATGTTGTGGGGTTTGTTAATTTATGTTTATATGTGTATGGTGGTTACGATAGTTTGTTAAGATTTATTTATTTTGATGGTGTTAAAGTATACTGTGCACTTACAGTAATTTCAAGGAGAGAATAACATAATCTTTTCTCAGAAAAAGATTCTAATATAGTTAATCAAACAAATATTTGAATACACTCGTTTACTTGATATCCTGTCTAACATTTAATTAAATTTATAATGGGATGCATGAGAATATTGTGGTTTTGATTAAATCATGAGAGCAGCAACGTGCTTGAATTGATTGATTGAGTTTTTCCCCCTGGTATCAAATATAGTGTTAGTGATAGGGACAAAAAATGGGTGATGTCTACCTGTTATATTACTTGCCTGTAATATCAGCTGATTACACTATTTATTACTGTGGCTAAATAGTGTCAGTTACATACATATTTACGTCTTCATTTTAGTAAAACGCTGACCTTCACAAAAGGACTTGAACTCTATGTGATATTTACTACCAACATGAAGGTGCTGCATTTTATGAGTCCGTATATTGTGGTTTTGATAATGAGACTAGCATGTATCTTTTAACAGGAAGGCACTTAGAAGACTACAACATTTATTGAATGGAAGTATTATGAATTAATCCTTGCATTTTCTAAATTTATTACTTTCAATAAAATTACGGAAAAGGAAAATCCATTACTTTATGTATGCCTCTAAAGACTATTTCTGATTCCTTCTCTGACTATAAGTTGTGAACATACATGGGATAGTTGTATATATCATCAGACATGATTGCAGTATGCTTGAACTTTCTTAAGATATTATCAGAAGCATGTAAATGTTGGAAGTTAATATTTCTGTGATCAATGTATTCATAAGGTGCTAATAGAAATTGCATGGAAAGTTGAAGCTAAATATGTATCAGATGCTTACAATCATTGGACACTGAGCAAGAAATCTTCCCTGGAGAAAACTAACCTGATTTCGATTCCAGGCAGCAGTGCTAAAGGAGTACCCAGACAAAATAAATCTAGTCTTTTTCTCCTGCTTCTTTGGGACTATCCAATGTGCAGTTGTATCTATAATAGCAGAAAGAAATCCAAGTGCTTGGAAACTCCAACCAGGCATTCAAAGGACTGCTGTCATATATGCGGTATGGACTCACCCTCAGTCAGTTATTTCAAGTTCGACACTCATTTTTGTTCATCACATTTCATATGATAAGCTTCTAGGTCCTATTATTTTCATTTTATGATATTTTGAGTAACCTTACTTAATGCCTGCATTTCTGCACTGCACAAATCTTTTATGATTATGCTTGTGAAATTTCTTAAAAAGTTTCAGTTTTCAATCTTTTCTGTTGACACACTGCTTTGGCTTCAATTCAGGCAATTGTGGGGACTGTGATCCGGAGCAGCATTATTGCTTGGTGTCTGCAAAAGAAGGGGCCTGTATTTGTAGCTCTCTTTAAGCCCTTTGGAACTGCCATCGCAGTGTTCATGGCAGTTATGTTCCTCGGCGAAACACCTCATCTTGGCAGGTAAATGGCATTCTAAATTTTTTTGCGTGCATATTCCATGGGAATTGGTCTCAAACAATGCTGAAGGCAGCTGATACTTATTATATGCATCACTCTCGCACAATTTTTGTGCAGCATGGACTTATTGTTGGACTGAATCTCTCCCAAACCTCAGCACTAGGCACAGCTGCTCCATAAAAAGTCATGCTCGATACATTTATCCTCAAAGAATGTCATTTTCCAACAACTTCCCCACGACACCCAACCCAAGTTATTGTTTTCTACACACTATGACACCTCAGAAACCAAACTCTATCTTCGTCTCTGCATATACACTCATCAATCTGAATCAATGATGTTTGGTTGGTGTGTTTCATGTTGTTCCATGACTATATATATTATGATCTTAAACTATGTGAACAGAACCATAATCATACATAATCTTTGTGCAGTTTGATTGGAGCTGTGGTAATTGCTTTTGGATTTTATGCTGTAATATGGGCACAAGGCAAAGAAAGCAACATGACTACCGGCAATGTTGGCAGCTTGGAATCACCGAACCAAAAGATTCCACCCCTGAAAAATACATGATAGAACATACAGAGGAAGATAAGTCTGACTACAGCAAATTGGTTGGAATTATTTTGATCCTGATGATAAGAACATACATATACATATATGAAGATATGTAGCAGTTTCCACTAACTTATGATGGTAGTTGAGGAAGATTTCTTGTGGGCAGTTGCCTTTAATGCAAGAAATCAGAGAGAGAAGTTTCTGCGCGCTTGCGCTGACAACCATTCACATTATTAACCAAAATGTTGAATTCGCAAAATATAAACTTCTGCTCATGTTAATTAATTTACCAAGCAGACTTGGTAGTTTATGAGAAGTCCTTGTTCAGGAAAAGCAGTGACAATATTGTGCATTTGAAAGCTGAAGCTCAGACACACAGTTCATGCTTATGCAGGAAGTTATGCTCTTTTTAAGGTCTTGTTTAGGATTGAAGTGAAATTACGTAATTGTACTTTAAAAATTACAGGATTAAAGTGTTTAGTAGCTGTTGTAACTTAAAAGTTAAAATTATATGATTTTTTACTTATATAATGAAAAATTTATTATATCTTAATAATTTTATCAAAATTATTAGTTAAAAGTTGTATTTATTATATATTATTAATTTTTATTTTATAATTATAATTTTTTAAAAATAATTATAATTTAAAAATTACAATATCTTAACTCCAAACATAACTTTAGTAGTTAGGTTGATGAGCAAACCGGAGGAAATTGAGTTTTGGAAAAGTCCATTTGTACTTTTTCATTATTGCTCTCCATTATGAGGCATAATTTTTGACATTTTATGACACTTTTAAGGATGGTTGACAAATTTAGGAGAGATTTGGGATAATTTTTAAATTTCAAAAGGATTCAGACAATTTTCTTTAACTGACCTCTCAAGTTCAAATTATAGAAGAGATAGGAACTGCAAAAGGTTTCTTTTTAAAAATTTAAAAAAATGAACATAAGAGAATAACAACTTATCGTAATTAGATATATATTACTATTATCAATATCATAATCAAGCTGGTCTAGAAAGTGAGAGCTCCATCAAAAGTATTAACACTGTTTATAATGTGGGAATTATTAAAGCTTTCTTTAGTAATTTTTGAACAATATTGGTAGTTTATATTGATATCAAGGGTTTAACAATTTCTATTATTTAATTTAGTTAAGCTACTAATAAAATGTCACATATATTCATATATTTAAAAAATAAAAATAAAAATGTCATTCATGTGTTATTGGTATTAAATTATCACATAATTCTTAAATAATCAAATTTCAAAACCATCTTTCGGAAAATTAACACAAGTTTAAAATTTCAAATGGCCAAATTTTCAAAAATCACTCAAATAGAGGTTTACCAAACATGCTTCAAATATTGATAGCGAAGTGATTGGAAAGAGCATAAATTCAACGAAGTATTAAAGTTGGGTCACTTATTATCGTCCACATCAATATGTTGATCAAATATTCTTTCTTTTCTATCTTCTTTTTCTTTTTTCAGTCAACAAAGCCGTATATACAAATAATAGATGAAAAATACTTAATGTTCATCGGTTCAAGGAGCAGAGAGCCGATATGTATACTAGCATTTTTTTCCCCCCTCCCTTTTAGAGGTTAAAAATTAAAGGACTTTCAAGTTCAGGTTAAAGAAGAGAAAGTGGAAATAAGAAGGAATTATTTGAAGGAAGCTTTGCTCTTCGCAGCCATGGTTTTTGTGGAGTTCAAAAACGTAGGTTTGACAACTTAATTTAAAACAACAACTTCGAGAGCAGGGCTGAGCTACCATGTCTATCTCCTCTACACTTATGCCGTCGCTACTCTTGAACTACTCCCTTTGGCCTTTATCTTTCTTAGGTCTCTAGATAGCTAGCTCTCTTAATCCTCTAATCATATATGCATGAAGCAATAATTAACATCATCTCGATCCATTTGTGTTACTAACATTATATTTGTGATACACACACACACACACACAGAGCACAGCAGCGCTTCCATCAGTCAAGTTCCCTCTGTTTTCAAGGATCTGCCTCCTTGGCCTTATTGGGTATATGATGAAAAAAGTAGTAGTGTTTCTTCTTAGATTTGAAATATGACGAGTTAAAAAATAATAATAATAATATTTGTCTCCGTTGCTTGGCTACAAAGGCATAGCATACAGTTCTCCAACTCTTGCTTCAGCAATCAGCAATCACACCCCCGCTTTTACCTTCATTTTTGCCATCATTTTCAGGTTCTTTGTTCTTATCAATTTCAGTTTCAATGCAGCAGTCCTGGTGTAGATGTCTAGAATCCATGGGCAAAAAGAAGAAAGAATGGTATGAAATGCAAAAAAAGAAACAAACACAGGATGAGGAGAGGTATCCCAGGAACACCTTCTAGCCGTATATGTTGAGAAGCCGATAGAAGGCTTTCCTCAGTCAGCCTAACGTTCTCCAATCTGTCCACACTTAACACATCATTTTCCCTTTGTAAAGCCCCCTCAACCCTCTAAGCGAAATATCCCTCACAAGTAACTCCGACCACAACACTTAAAGGCCGGACTAGAGGGATATGCGGTGTACCAAATCAATATGAAGGGCTATCTCATCTGTCTTAGGGCGCTTTGGGGTTTCATTCTTGTATCCGGAGGTCAACCAAAGAAGGAATGTAGTATTTAACCCTGATATACTCTAGGTCTCGCAGAGTAGCTCTCCGAGCGAGATTGGTTAAACCTAGAAAAGGAAAGTGAGGGAGCGATTTTTGGACGTGTGAACCAATGTGGTCAGCCTAGAGAAGGGTAAGTAAGGTACCCCTTTTTCTTACTCAAACCATTCGTGAAGGTGAGCTAAGTATCACAACGTGTCATTCACAGTTCTTCTACGAGTTTCTTTTGCCTCAAATACTTTCGCCATAAAGAAATTAGGGGATGTTTTTTGGGGATAAATAAAATATTGAAAATGAAGCGCCACGGGTTGATGCAAATGTTATATAACTATAAGTTATCTTTGGGGGTACCCGACTTACACCATAAACTCGGTATCCGAGATATTCGACCTACACCATAAATGCAGTATCTAAGATACCTGGCATACACCAGGTACAGCTGGCGATTAAGAGAGTACGAGGGGTAACACGGGTTAGATGCAAAACGGTCAAAGAAAAATCTCCAAAAAATCAGTCATATTAAATATCTCCATCACCTAAAAGATAATATTCGATTGTGTAGAATCAAATATTAAAATATCTTGTTGAAAGAGTGGGGATAGATAGCTGTCACCTCTGCCAAAAAGTGAAGGGCAACATATCAAGGATAGTGACCTGCAATAGCCCTGCCAGATAACCTTTGCTGAGGTATCATGTACCACCCTTCAACATACACCATGTGTCCAACAAGATAAATTTTGTCATAAACACCTTCTTGCTTCTTAAGCATGTTCCTAACTGCCTAAAAATCATGAAAAAAAAAGGTAAAAGAACAGAAAAAAATATGGAAAAGGACAACCAATAACCATTAGAAATGTGTCATGTGACAGTCAAAGTACTTCATATATAAAGACATTCAGGTTCTATTTTCATCATTCAACACCACACACACACTCTTCAATAAAAGGTTGAGGTCTTCTTCAACCTTAGGCCACTATTTTAGAGGACTTGCAAGCTGTTGCCATTGTAAAAAGCTTGAGTAACTGACTTGAGCATCGAAGTATGGACACCAGCCACCTCAGCTCCACCTCTAACATTTTTTTCATTGTTTTGCAGGTTAAAAGCTTATCTCCAAGAACTTTTTTTTTTTTCGAGATTTTGACCTCTCACTATCATCACCGTCCTCCCACTCTCCTTCACCTCCTTTAAATCATAAAAAATTGCACACAATGATCAAGTGTGGTAACCTGGTTACCCCAAGAAAAATAAATTTATTGTTTTATATAGGTTTTCCTCTTTTCTTTTGCACCCAACATCTATCTAAAACAAGATAAAATATACTATATTAAAGTTGATGTTTTTCTTATTATTTACTATAAAAAAAATAGGAGATCTCTTATTAAAAATTTACTCTATATCTATATACATATAGTCATGGAAGTCAAATTATTGAATTGGTATAGATAAATTTACTTAAATAATTAAACTTCAGTCACAGTAAGATCAAGTAATGATAGAAAATAAATTTTTTAAAATAATAGAAAAATTATTTATTAACTTCCTCTAAGGGCAATTTTTTTTTTCCCACTGAAATAAAGATCTTTAAGAAAAACATTTGTAACGAGTGAGGGCTATTATTGCTCATATCAAAGGATGTCCATCGATATCATTACTTTCCATATGACAAATGTGATCGCCTTCATTTCATTTTCTTCCAATACCCTTAAAAAATGGACCATTTTTACCATCTCTTACGAAACTTTTTTATTTTTTGAGTTGATCAGTATATTTCAAGTTGTTGAGTGGTTTGGCCTATGATTTTTAGGTATTATACTCAAAATATTAATGTATTAAGTAAAATGACTTATCGTACTTATAAACTCAGATGATTCTCATTTATTAGCTAAAGTGAGGTACAACTCATGATGAAACCACCTTTGGAGCTCGATTCTTTCATCCAATACACTTAAATTGTTCCACCACCACAATTTGACTATAAGAATCTAATTTTGATACCACTTGTTGGCAGGAGGTTCGGCCTAAAATTTCAAAATATTTAGTTCGAAAGACTAGTTTATTGGATGAAGTGATTTATCATACTTATATAATAATTCTCATTTTCTAACAAATATAGAACATAACTCAGCACAAGTTTTCAGCCTAATTTTCTCTAAAATAACAACTTTCTTAATTTCAAAAATAGTAAAAATTATCACAAAAAATATGCAGCAGTACTGTTGTATATAGCTCCTATGGCTGGGTAGATGGGCCGGCTACAAATCTGCCAAAAACTACACACAACAACTTGAGGAAAATGCTACTCTGTTTGACCGGCCATTTTTGCCCAAATTGGGAGGGTGAAAGAGAAATTTTTTCTATTTTTTTTTCTAATGATAAGAGGTAAAGAGAAATAAAAAAATTTCGTTTTGAGCACGAAATTAGATAAATGTCACTTTGTAGACAAAGATGCTAATTAGAAAAATGCTTATTTATAATTTGATATTTTAATTTGTGATATACAAGAAGGAGACAGATTCATTCATTTTTAATATATGTATTTCAATTGGGAATCCCGGATTGGAATACCATCCGGAAAGGGTACTGGAGCCATTGGATTTTGATCCAAAGAATCCAATGGCCCCTAAATTTTTATTTATTCTTTTTTATTGTTGACTACACATGGTGGGTTCCACCATATGCAGTCAATGGTGGATGTTTGAAACTATTCATTTTTAAGGTAGTTGATGATGGAGAAGAGACTAGAGAGAGCTAGCTGATTGGCGGGATGGGGAGATGTGTATAAGAGACAGGTACCCGACTTACACCATAAACTCGGTATCCGAGATATTCGACCTGGAACTAAAATCAAGAACAAGAATGGATATGAGGAAATTTTAAAAGGAAGCTTTGTTGTTAGCAGCCATGGTTGGCGTGGAATGCGCCACAATAGGCTTAAATTCTCTATTCAAGGCAGCATCTTCAAAAGGGTTGAGCTACTATGTCTTTGTTGGCTACTCCTACCCTCTTGCAACCCTTGCTCTCCTTCCTTTGATCTTTATCTTTCCCAGGCAGTGGCGGACCTATGCCCAAAAAAAACAAAATTTAAAAGTTATTCAAAAATTATAGAATTGCCATTAAATACATAAAATAATATTTACTTTTACTTATTCCTATGTACCTTTCCTTTTTTCTCCCTTTTGCATCCATTCAGCAGCAACAATAAAATCTCTCACTCCTGCGGCTGTGGTGGTCCCTTGCTTCACTTCTTTTCTACTCAAGTACTTTCCATTCAATTTTTAATAGGTAAAAATCATATCCTATTTTAATTTATGACAGTTCCCTCTCTTGTTTATAAGTATGGATTAATTTATTATAACCCTCTCTCTCTCTCTCTCTCTCTCTCTCTCTCTCTCTCTCTCTCTCTCTCTCTCTCTCTCTCTCTCTCTCTCTCTCTCTCTCTCTCTCTCTCTCTCTCTCTCTCTCTCTCTCTCTCTCTCTCTCTCTCTCTCTCTCTCTCTCTCTCTCTCTCTCTCTCTCTCTCTCTCTCTCTCTCTCTCTCTCTCTCTCTCTCTCTCTCTCTCTCTCTCTCTCTCTCTCTCTCTCTCTCTCTCTCTCTCTCTCTCTCTCTCTCTCTCTCTCTCTCTCTCTCGTTTACAAGCATGTGTGAAATCAAAACATCTTTTTTATGATTCTCTTTCTTGCAATAATTAGATATAAAGTATAAACAATTAAACAAATATCAACAATTGAGATTTGGGTAATAATTTTTTGGTGATTGTTGATTTGTTAGTTACCATATAATTCTAATTGATGGTTGGCATCTCTATATTAGAATGAGTAGATAATAAATTGTCTAATAAATAAATAAATTTGTTTATTGAACTTCCTCATTTGATTAAATTAACTCAAATCTCACTGTTTATCTATTAATTTTTTTTTCTAATTATTCTAATATTTTACAATTCTTTTTTTCTCAAAATTTGATAGGCATGGGTATTTGTATTAACCATATATTGACTTGTATGAGCTTTTAATGTTGATTTTTTTATTTTGCGACTTTAAACATATTTAAAATTAGTAGAATGTAGAGCTTATAACACTTTTAATGATTTCTTGATTCTTACACAATTACATGTTGTTATAGGTTATAATGTCAAACAACAAATCCAAACTGAGGAAAACTCTACTTTCATTCTTTACTAAAGTAAATGATGGTTAATCATCAAATGGGTCAAGTTCTATGTGCAACATTGATGCCTCAAGTTCTCCACCTAAGTCTCAAAGAGTCAAATTTGAGACTGTTGATACTCCATCTACTATTGACACGCCTTATTTAGAATGTGATCCCAGATTGCGTTTTTCAATAAGTGCTTTTCTCATTGGCAAGCGTGAAGATGTGCGGATGACATATATAAATATGTGACCATTTCAACCCAAACTATAAAAGTATCCATTGACTAAATATGGTACGCAAAACCGTCGATTTCAATTTTCTTGGTTCTCGAAATTTCCTTGGCTTGAATATTCTATATCAAAAGACAAAGCATTTCTTTTCCATGCTATATTTTTCATGATAAGCCATCTAAGAATGAAGCATTTATTGTTGATGTGGTTCAAAATTGGAAGTATGTTGGTTGTAAAAAAACATGTCCTTTTGCTCAACATGAAAGAGGTCATGGTTCTTCTCATAATGATGCCATGTTAAAATGGAGCAATTTAAAGGATCCATCCAAACATATTGATAAGATAATGAATGCACAATCTTCGCAACAAATTTTGGAAAATAGACTGCAACTTAAAACCTCAATAGTAGCTACTAAGTGGTTAGCAAAATAAGCATGTGCTTTTAGAGGTCATGATGAGTCCGTTAATTCTCTTAATTGTGGAAATTTTATTAAATTAATTAAGTTGTTAGCAACAATGAATGAGGAGATTAATGAAGTTGTGTTAGAAAATGCTCCAAAAAAATGCCCAATACATGGCACCTAAGATTCAAAAGGAGTTATTGAATATTATTGCTAATAAAGTACGACACAAGATTCGAGAGGAAGTGGGTGATGCTAAATTTTATATCATAGTTGATGAGGCACTAAATGAATCTCACAAAGAACAAATGGCTATTATTTTGAGATATGTTAATTGTGATGGTTTTATTCGAGAATGTTTCTTTGAAATTGTGAATGTCGATGAAACAAAGGCCTTGACTTTAAAGAATGAGATATGCAATGTGCTTGCTCAGTACAATCTTTTAGTTGAAAATTTAAGAGGTCAAGGGTATGATGGTGCTAGTAATATGGCGGGTGAATGAAATGGATTACAATCTTTATTTCTCAATGATTGTTCGTATGCTTATTATGTACATTGTTTTGCTCATTGACTACAACTCGTATTAGTTGCAGTATCTAAAGAAGTGCATGAGGTATCGCTATTTTTTTTCGAAGTTGAGTTCTATTATTAACTGTGTTAGTGCTTCTTTCAAGCGTTATTCTGAGTTAAAATCTGCTAGAGAAAAAGAAATTATAGAATTGATAGTTTTAGAAGAGCTTGAGACTAGTACATAGGCTAATCAAGTTAGAACTTTACAAAAGGGCTGGAGATACACGTTGGAGCTCATATTTTACTTTAGTTAGTAGGTTTATTGAGATGTTTGGTACAACTCTTGAAGTTTTAGGAAAAATGATTAATGATGGATCTAGTCGAGATATGCGTGGGGAAGCTAAAGGTGCATATAGGGAGATGAAATCCTTTGAGTTTGTGTTTATTTTACTTTTATTGAATAAAGTTGTCAGAATTTCTAATATTCTTTGTCGACCATTACAGACAAAATCACTGGACATCTTGAATGCTTTGAACTATGTCTTAAGTACAAAAAGACTTTTGCAAGAGTTTCAAGATAATGGATGAGATGATTTTATTAGAAGTGTAGTATCTTTCTGTGAAAAATATGATATTACCATGCTTGATATGAGTGATTGTTATATGGAAGGTACATGTCGTTCTTGTCAACAAAAAGATTATGTTACAGTTGAACATCATTATCACTTTGATGTATTTAATGCTGTAATATATTGTCAATTGATGGAATTAAATAGTAGATTCTCTGAGCAAACTGTGGAACTCCTCACTTTGAGCTTGGCATCGGATCCAGTTGATGGGTTCATATCATTTGATATAGACAATATTTGTTATCTCGCTGAGAAATTTTTTCCTCATGATTTCACTCCAAATGAGGTGCTTGCTTTGAGAAAAGAATTAGCACATTATCAAATTGATGTGCTTTCTCATCCACGGTTTCAAAATATGGCTTCCCTTTTTAAGCTATGTCGACAATTTGTTGAAACAATGAAGTCACAGCACTATTTGTTGATTGATAGATTAATTTGTCTAGTCTTGACTCTTCATGTTTCCACGGCCACAACAAAGCGTGCATTTTCAACCATGAAACTTATCAAGACATCACTTCGTAGTAAGATGGAAAATGAGTTTTTTTTTTCAGATTGTATGGTTATCTGTGTTGAAAGAGAAATTACTAATACTGTTGATTCAGATTCTGTAATTGATGATTTTTATAATTTGAAACCTTGAAAAGTACAACTTCGGTAGAAAATTTGTATTGGGATTGTATTTTGTATACTACTTTTTTAAAATTATTTTTATTTACAATATGGATTTTACGCGTAAGGCTCTTAATGTCTCTTGTTATTAGGTGTATTTTGTCATCTATATATATGAAATTTCATGTTCACTTGGTACAAATTTTTTATTTTTTTAATTTAGCCCAGGGTACTGCAGAGTTCTGGGTCTGCCCCTGTTCCCAGGTACCCTATATCTCTCTTTATTAATCTTTCGCTTCTATTAATCAAATTTGTTCATGATCTTGAGAAATTCCATTGATTTATTTAACGGGTTATTTTTACATACCTCCCCTGAGGTTTCACCTAATATCAGTTTAATCAAATTTGTTCATGATCTTGAGAAATTCCATTGATTTATTTAACGGGTTATTTTTACATACCTCCCCTGAGGTTTCACCTAATATCAGTTTAATCAAATTTGTTCATGATCTTGAGAAATTCCATTGATTTATTTAACGGGTTATTTTTACATACCTCCCCTGAGGTTTCACCTAATATCAGTTTAATCAAATTTGTTCATGATCTTGAGAAATTCCATTGATTTATTTAACGGGTTATTTTTACATACCTCCCCTGAGGTTTCACCTAATATCAGTTTAATCAAATTTGTTCATGATCTTGAGAAATTCCATTGATTTATTTAACGGGTTATTTTTACATACCTCCCCTGAGGTTTCACCTAATATCAGTTTAATCAAATTTGTTCATGATCTTGAGAAATTCCATTGATTTATTTAACGGGTTATTTTTACATACCTCCCCTGAGGTTTCACCTAATATCAGTTTAATCAAATTTGTTCATGATCTTGAGAAATTCCATTGATTTATTTAACGGGTTATTTTTACATACCTCCCCTGAGGTTTCACCTAATATCAGTTTAATATAAAATATTTCTGTATTTTTACATCCCTCCCCTGCAGTTAGTATTTCCGTCAGTTAACTGTTAGTGGACTAACAAGAGGACGAAAATACCCTTTCAAGGCTGACAGTCTTCTTTCATCCAACAAAAACTCAAATCCCCTATACCACCTCACCAACAAATCCACATCCTACCCGTCAAAAGTCATCCATCCACCCCCGCAAATCTGCATGCCGCCGCGGAGACGGAGGACAAGGTGGAGAGTCGACTCCTTCTGGATGTTGTAATCCGCCAAGGTGCGCCCGTCCTTGAGCTGCTTTTCGGCGAAGATCAGCTGCTGCTGGTCCGGTGGAATCCCTTCCTTGTCCTGGATCTTAGCCTTAACATTGTCGATCGTGTCGGAGCTCTCCACCTCGAGAGTGATAGTCTTGCCGGTCAAAGTTTTTCACAAAGATCTGCATCTGTTAATCGTAATAAAAGCAAATAAATTAATTTTATTTAACTAAAGTTGGCAGCTTGGCTGTTAGTGACTTAGGGTTTACTGCGGCGGCGGCGGCGGTCGTAGTGCTGTTGGTGGATTGAGTGCTGCCATGGCTGCTCAGCTTGTCTGGACCCCAGTTGATGTTGTGACTTAGAGGCTTATGGTGGCTAATGGGGCCGATGCTAGATACATAAATGAGGTTGATATGTTTAGGAAGATTGTTAGAAATGATGGGGTTAGAGGATTGTATAAGGGTTTCGGGATTTCAATCTTGACAAATGCACCATCAAATGCAGTTTGGTGGGTGTCTTATTCCGTTGCTCAAAGGCTTGTTTGGGGTGGAGTTGGGTGTTTATTGCGTAGGAAATATGGTGACCGTGAGGGTGATATGATGATGATTAGGCCGGATTCAAAAACTGTGATGGCATTTCAGGGAGTGAGTGCAGCCGTGGTTGGTGGTTTATCGGCTTTGATTACGATGCCACTCGATACGATTAAAACGAGGTTGCAGGTTTTGGATGGGGATGAGAATGGAAAGTGGGGACTGACTGTTGGGCAAACAGTGAGGAGCTTGGTTAAAGAAGGTGGTTGGATGGCTTGTTACAGAGGGTTGGGTCCAAGGTGGGCATCCATGTCTATATCTGCAACAACTATGATTACTTACGAGTTTCTGAAACGAACCTCTGCCAAGAATCCAGAGGTTTTGACATGAATGAAGAAGAATTAGAGTAGGCTGCAATCCTAGGCTGATGATATGGTGGCATGACTACTTGTTTGCAGATCAAATCATCAGTCTTTATTAATCCTGTGAAATTTTCTAGCATCTTGTCTATTTTTTAGCCTCCTACTCTTTCTTTCATAGCCTGCCTATCGGATATAATCAAGGTGAATGATGGCAGGTGTTTTTCCATGTAAATGTAAATGTAAATATTTTCCTCTTCTTCCACTTTATTTGTTTCCTTTTATTATTTTTTAAAATTGCATCCAAAACTCCTACTATTTCTTAATATATCAAGTTTTGAGAGCAAAACCAGTAGGGATCATCTTTATCAGCATCAATTTACCAGAAATTGAGTTTTTGAGATTCCATTAATTAACAATGGATCCCGCAGGATTCCAAAGTAAAGAATAGTCATTATTGAAGTGATGCTACTCTCATTTTCACGATTACCCATACTAGTACAATAAACTTTTTCAATTTTTTTGAATTTTAAATGAGCTTTTACGATTTTAGTCTTGTGTACTGATGATATACATAATTTTATACTAACTGCAGGGGAGGAATGTAAAAATACGGAGATACTTTCTATTAAACTGATATTAGGTAAAACCTCAGGGGAGGTATGTAAAAATAACCCTTTATTTAACATATGCAGCACAAGAACAGTGGTTCCACCATTCAAGCTCTCTCTCCCCTTAAGAATCTTCCTCCTTTCCTCCATTGGGTATTTTTGCTTCACATATAGCACTAATTATCGTTTGATTATTCTTCTTGATCATATTGTGGGTAGTAGTATAACAAATGATAGATGAACACAATGCGCATGATGGGGACAAAATAATGTATAATCGTATTAAAGTGAGTAAATCTCTCTTTGAGATTTACATTGGATAGTTGTAACTTAAAAATTAACAATAAAGTATTTTGTAAACATTTATTGTTGTAGTTTAAAAACTTAATTGATTTGATTTCATGGAGAAAATCTATTATTTATTAAAAATTATATTTATTATATATTATTAAGTTTGATTTCATAGGTACATACTTTCTTTTTTTTTACAATAACTGTAACTTAAAAATTACAGTACCCCACAAAGAACCCTAATTAGATTTATAATTTTTTTGTCACCATCTTTTTTTATTTATTTATCCAAATATATATATATGTGCTGATAATTGGGAAATTAAACAGGGTTTTGTCTCAGACGGTTGGGTATATAGGAATAGCATACAGCTCTCCAACACTTTCTGCAGCAATCACCAATACCATTCCTGCTTTTACCTTCACACTTGCCATTCTTTTCAGGTTCTTAATTTGTTTATTAATTGATGTAGTTGTTTGAAAATGATGAGCTGGATTGAAATTATTATTATTATTATAATAACGATACCTTGACAAGCAAAATGGATAAAGCAGCTAGCACAAACTGTCCACCGAGTGAAGAATTTTTAAATCATATTCATAATTTGTTTATCAACAATTGGCCAATATTAGAAATTTAACTAATTTATTTGTTTTCCAATTGACATGACTCCAAAAAATTTGGGTCTGAATATTTAGTTGAATATTTACTAAGCGCTGAATCATTGGTCAGAAGTTTTTTTTTTAAATTTTTTTTCATTTCTTTTACCTAACTAACAAAAACTGATTCAGGATGGAAAAATTAACTTTAAGGAGTAGAATCACTCAGGCTAAAATCATTGGAGCAATAGTATCGATATCAGGTGCATTATTGGTGGTCCTTTACAAGGGACCAGCAATGTTTTTGACGTCACCTTCAACTCATTCAAAGCCGCTACTTCAGTGGCCTCTGTGCTCATCACTATCAAATTGGGTCACTGGCGGCCTTTTGCTGATAGCCCAGTGCTTGCTTAATTCAATCTGGTACATTCTCCAGGTATAACATTAAACTCTGCCACAAAAACTTTTCTAGAAGCTCGTAAATTTCAGAGGTTCTGATGTTGAAATTCAATGACAATAATTTAACAGATACATATTATCAAGATATATCCTGCGGAGCTTGCAGTGGTCACCCTCTACCTCCTGTGCGCATCCATAATATCAGTGCCTGCGTGTTTGGTGGCAGAACAAGATTTAAGTGCATGGAGACTGAAAACTGATGTAGCATTGGTTTCGGTTGTACTCTCGGTAAGAATGAAATAGATTAGAATTAGTTGTAAAGAAGGCAAATGATAAGTGAAAAAATGTCTGTGATGCGAGAGATTGTTCTCTTAATTGATTTTTTTTTCAGGGATTTTTCGGATTATCCTTTAGTACTCTTGTTCATACCTGGGGCTTACACTTGAAGGGTCCTGTGTACATAGCAATTTTCAAGCCTTTATCAATTGCCACTGCAGCCATTATGGGTGTCGTATTCCTGGGTGATACTCTCCGTCTAGGGAGGTAATTAACTAACTAATTAATTAATAATCGGCTTCCTTTTTATTATTTGTGCTGTTCTTAATTTATTCTAAGAAATTATCTCTACATCACCTTTATTTTGTCATATGTACCTTTATTTTGTCATATGTACATTTAATCACTTTAAAATTTTAACATATTCTTTGCACTACCTTTATTTTTAAGTTTGTATCAATAAACCACTTTAACACCAAAAAAATGACCAATTTATCTATAAATGAATTGAAAGACTATTTTATTTTATAAATTTTTGAAAAAAAAACTATAATTACAAGAATACCTATTAGAAGAATACCCATAAATTTAATAAAATAAATAAATCTCAAACCCAATGTATTAATTTTAATAATTATAATTTCATTTAAATTTATTATGTTGATTTTTTGTAATTATAATTTCATTTAATTTGTATAGGGAAGTTTCTTAATATTAATTATAGGGAGTTTACAATAATTATAGGGAGCTTTTCTCTTCATGTTAATTTTTGTAAGCTTTCCTATACTTAATTTAATTAACAAAATTAAATGAAATTATAATTATAAGATATTAATTTTTTATAATTATAATTTTATAAACTCCAATCCTTCAGAGCACCACACAGCCTTAGATGTATTAAATCAAAACTTTTCAACGGCTACTATTTTAAACCCATACCTGTAGCCATACCGGAAGGGCTACAGGGTTTAAAATGTAGTAAAATATAAGATATAAAAAATTAATATCTTATATTTTAGGTAATGCTGGATTTGCAAGAAATAAACATGGAATGCTTTTTACAATGGTCTTTATATGCTTGACAATCCTAGTATGTTCTTCTGACCATGCAACATGAGTCTTTTTTAACCTATCATGCAGTGGTTTAGCTATCCTATTGATATTAGGATAGAAATCAAGAACATAATTAAGACTACCCAAAAACCGTTGCAATTGGGTTTTGTCGAGGATCTTATCAGGAAACTTGTCTGTGAAGGCAAGTGATCTCTCAATAGAAGTAATGGTCCCTTTAGAAATATAATGGCCAAGGAACCTGACTTTTGTTTGAAATAATGAAAATTTTGTGCTAGAAAGGGCTAGATCAGCCTTCCTAGTGGCAAAATAGAAAGTCTTTAAATGCTTAAAGTGTTGATCAATAGTTTGAGAAAAAATCAACACGTCATCAATGTAAATAATGCAAAACTCACAATAAGGGTTGTAAATATCATTCATAATTCTTTGAAATTCCGAAGGTGCATTTTTTAAACCAAATGGCATAATAGTCCACTCATATTGTCCAAAAGGAACAGTAAAAGCGGTTTTGTAACGATCATTGGGCTGGATTTGAATTTGCCAAAAACCGGATTTCATGTCAAATTTTGAAAAAATAAAAGCAAAACACAGTTTTTGGAGCAAATCCTTTTTATTAGGTATCGGATACCTAATCGCCTCCTATTCATCCTGCAATATTTTGCAGTATGGCCTTTAATACCACATTTATGGCATATGGCTTATTTGTAATTGAATGGGGTTTTTTGTTTGGCTCTAAATTTTGGTTTAGCCTTAAACTCTTTCTTTTTAGAGAACTTGGGTTTATTATAAGGCCTCGAGGGTTTCTTATAATGTGGTTCTCTAAAATTCAACTATGATCCCTTTAAAACTTCTAATTCCAAAGATTGTGATGGTAAGCGTTCTACAAAACCTTACAAGAAACATCACAAATCTAAATTCCATAAGACTCTTCTGCACGATGATTTTTATTCTGATTCAAATAAAGAGAAGCTTTCAAAGAAGAACCCATACATAAAGCCAACAAAATCCATTGGGAATTAGCACTCCCAACGGTAAGGTCTCTACCTGATTTGACTATAGACAACAGGCCCAGTGCATTAAATCAATCCCGATATAATGCATCCTCTGTCTATGAGTGGAATATAGATGGAATGTCTGAGTACAACATCCTAGGTGTATTGCAGCAAATGACCATGAACGCGGCTGGTTCTTTTTAACTTGTTTTATCAAGTTTGATTAATGGATTCTTTAAATTGATGGAATTACAATAATTATAAGATATTTCCCTTCTGGTATCAGAGCCAAGGGGAGGAAAGTGTTTTATAGTTCAAAGAATTTATGTTAAAGACTTGTGTTTTATTTTAATCACTGTTTGTGTGGTGAGTTGTTTACTGGTTGTAAGTCCCGCCATAGGATAAGGTTTCTGTTTAAGGCAGTAAACCCATACATGTAGCCATACCGATAGGTCTTAGGGTAGACCATAAGTTTTGAACCATGGATTCTCTGCTCTGTAGAGCATCGTCCTTTTCTAGCTCTTCTTCTGGAAGAACTAGTGATTCAAAGAATGTTGTGAGTTCTGAAGAATTTGTTATTGAAGACTTCAATAAAGCAATTGATAATTGGGAATTACACAAGGTTAATAAAGATATGATTTATAAAACAAAAAGCTTGATTTTTTAAAGAATGATTATGTCATAAAAATAAAAGAACGTGACATAATCCTTTCAAAGCCTTTTGAAATAATTCATTTGTTTTCTGAGCAGTCTTTAAAGAAATTAAAAAAAAAGGTTTTAATTACATTCATATCGGTCTCATACAAGTCGGCATAAAACCCCTGACCAAAGAAGGTCTTGACATATCCATCCTTGCAGTCTTGAGAGATGGTCGATTCATCTCTTTTAATGATTCTTTACTAAGTAGTATAGAATCAAGTCTGTGCAAAGGTCCCATATCATTTAATTGTTATCCAAACATAACAATTTCTCTTAAAGACAAAAATATTTTGAAAAGCATGATTTTACAAATCAAAACTCATAATTATCATATGATTGAGGGATCCGTCCCTGTAGCTTTGATTTTTAAAATCTCATACAAAGCCATGATTTCTGCATTTAGCACGTAACATAGATTTCAGTCAAAAAGAGAAGAAACTATTCTCTTGCAGACTGACCTTTCAAAAGCCAACACAGTTATTCCAAAACCAATCCAATGGAAAGATGTCAATCTTCCAGATGAATGGATTCTTGAAGGAGCCACTGCACCAGTGATTCCAAAACAACTTGAGCCAAATACAGAGTTGCAAAACGTGACTCAGTATTCAGATGGTAAAGTAAAACTATCATTTAGGAGATCTACTTCATCCAGATTCTCCAATAAAGGCTCAATTGCAAGTATCTCTTCATTAGAAAGAAAATTTACAAAAATACCCTCTGAAGTAAATCTTCAAAGTCAACCTAGGTTTTCCACTTCGGATATACCTAGTTCCTTTATTCATTCAGTAAATTATGCCACTAGTGTTCCTCATCCCATATACACTAGTCGAGAAAGACAGGAAGAGAAGGAACATTCTCCTCCGACTTCTCCCACATTCTCATCAGTTACTGAAAATATCATAAATGTCATTGAAAAAGATTTTGAATTAGATAAGACTCTTCTGCACGATGATTTTTATTCTGATTCAAATAAAGAAAAAAGACTTTAGTTTTTTAAACATTTTCTGAACCAAAGAAAAGAAATTCAAGAAAAGTATTATGAATTTGTTAATTCACACAAAGTTCACATATTGTTTTTTGATTGGTTTGAGATATATTCTTCAAACAACAACATCTCTTATCCGTTTAAAGAGTCAAACCCTATTACTATTAGGAAGAAAACCCCTGAGTGGAACCTTTTCGATAACAATAGAACCATACAATCTGAACATCCCCCTCTTAGGAGTTTAACTATTGATCATGGTGAACCTCCTATTGAGATTAGAGCCACACCTTACAAAATTTCAAAACCAAATGATTCTGATGCGAATTTAAGTAGTATTATTCAACAGAATAATTTCTGCAATACTAACTTAAATACCATTGGAAAGCAATTGATTAGGATAGAAAATCAATTCCAAAAGTCAACCATAGGTATTCCTACTGTTACATCAAAATCGGATTCTGACAAAAAACTTAAAGAACCTATTTTCAAACCTTTCCAGGTTTCGAAAACCAGTCAAAAGCTTGTTCAAGAGTCAAAATCAGATTTTGCTAAAGCCATTAGAGAACAACTATGTAGGATAGAAGCTGTTTCTTCATCATCTAGCAAAGTTCAAATAGCACCCGATACTCCACAATCTAGCAAGATTGGAGTATTAGAATAAGACCAAGTTTCCATAGCCTTTTCTGACCTAGAAGCTTTCAAAGAAGAACCCATACCTAAAGCCAACAAAATCCATTGGGAATTAGCACTCCCAACTGTAAGGTCTCCACCTGATTTGACTATAGACAACAGGCCAAGTGCATTAAATCAATCTCGATATAATGCATCCTCTGTCTATGAGTGGAATATAGATGGAATGTCTGAGTACAACATCCTAGGTGTATTGCAGCAAATGACCATGACAGCTAATGCCTATAAAACCCAGTCGGGAACTTCTGACAAAGCCATTGCAGAAATCCTTATTGCTGGTTTTACTGGTCAACTTAAAGGTTGGTGGGATCATCTTCTCACCAATTTGCAGCAATTAGACATCCTAACCTCCATACGAGTCGATGAGAATGGTGCTCCCATTCTTGACGAATTTAATAATCCAATACAGGATGCTGTAGCTACCCTGATATTGACTATTTCCCTCCATTTTATAGGTGATCATTCTCACCTTAGAGACAAAAATGCTGAGTTACTACACAACTTGAGGTGTAGAAAACTTAGTGAATTTCAGAGTTATAAAACCACATTTTTCACCAGACTTTTCCTTAGGGATGATGCTAGTCATACAACTTGGAAGGAGAAATTCCTTGCAGGATTGCCTACCCTGTTAGGTGAAAAGGTT
This sequence comes from Citrus medica, assembly GCA_002013955.2. Classification (NCBI taxonomy): domain Eukaryota; kingdom Viridiplantae; phylum Streptophyta; class Magnoliopsida; order Sapindales; family Rutaceae; genus Citrus; species Citrus medica. Next base: position 74,506 of record MKYO02011564.1, on the reverse strand, counting down.
AGAAATTCCATTAAAGCCCTTTATGATAATCGTATTCCTTATGATGAGCTCACATATGGTGAACTTGTCAGTTTTGTCAACAAAGAAGGCTTAAAGATTTGTCAAGATTTGAAATTACAGAAACGTCTTAAGTGAGAACTTAAGAAGTCTAAGCAAGAATTAGGCAGCTTCTGTAAACAATTCAATTATGACCCCTTTAAGACTTCTAATTCCAAAGATTGTGATGGTATGTGTTCTACAAAACCTTACAAGAAACATCACAAATCTAAATTCCATAGAAAACCCTTTCAAAATTTTAGAGAACCACATTATAAGAAACCCTCGAGGCCTTATAATAAACCCAAGTTCTCTAAAAAGAAAGAGTTTAAGGCTAAACCAGAATTTAGAGCCAAACAAAAAACCCCATTCAATTACAAATAAGCCATATGCCATAAATGTGGTATTAAAGGTCATACTGTAAAATATTACAGGATGAATATGAGGCTTCATGAGCTAGACCTCGACGAGGAAACCCTATCCAAAATTGCTTCTTTGCTCATAGAGTCTTCTGACTCTGAGTCTTCCATGAAGGGAAACAGTAAACCTTTACAGATTGATGAGTTAAATGACTCAGACACATTTGTTTCTTTGACTGATTCCGATACTTCGGACTCTTATTTAAAGAAAATCAATATTTTGACTAAAGACCAAGAAATTTTTCATGAACTTGTTAAGCATATTTCTGATCCGAATCTTCAAAAGGAATATCTTGATAAGCTTTTGAAAATCCTCGATTCTAATAAAGCAGAATCTTCTAAAGTTCCGATTGTTAAAAAGACTTCTTATGACCTTACTGAGATTTTGGACAAAAAGAAAACAAAAAAGGTTGTTCCTAATATCCAAGATCTTCAAAATGAAATCAAAGAAAACAAAATTGAAATCAAAGATTTGAAAGAAAAACAAAAGCATGATTCTGATACTATTCAACTCCTTTTGCAAAAGCAATTAAATGATGATTCTGATAAAGAAGTTGAAACTGATGGTGATAATGGGCAAAATCTTGAAAGTATTGAATCAGTGCCCAATGATTTTTTATTTGTTTTAAAACAAATCACCACCAGAAAGTATCTAATCAAAATCACTTTGATTTTTTCTAAAGATTTTGAAATTGACACCATTGCCCTTTTTGACACTGGTGTTGATTTAAATTGTATTAAAAAAAACATTGTTCATAGGCAATTTCATGAAAAGACTAATGAAAGGCTTTCTGCCGCCAATAATTCAAAACTCAAAATCAAATCAAAAGTTGATGCTTCTATTCACAACAGTGGTTTTGAATTTAAAACTTCTTTTCTTCTCACAAATGACATACACTACACTGTCATTTTGGGAACCCCATTTATAAATCTGATTACTCAGTATACTGTCAATTATGATAGTATATCTTTTAAAGCAAAATTCAAAAGACTTGTTTTCCCTTCTATTGAAAAACCGAAAACAAAAAACCTTAATATTGTCAAAGCTTGTTCTGTTTATCAGAATCAAGTCAATGCCATGCTTAAGTCCAAACAAACTGATTTGTTTTGTTTAAAAAAGGATTTAAGCCTCCAAAGCATTGAAAAACAATTACAAAATGAATTTATTCAAAGAAAGATTTCTGATTTTAAAACCCTCATTGAAAAAGAAATATGTGTCGATTTACCATCCGCGTTTTGGGAAAGAAAACAGCATTTGGTTGATTTGCCTTATGAAAGCTCTTTTGATGAAAAGCAAATCCCCACTAAAGCCCGTCCAATTCAAATGAATATGTATTTAGAACAACACTGTAAATATGAAATAAAGGATTTAGAGTCCAAAGGACTCATTGTAAAATCTAGATCCCCTTGGTCTTGTGCCGCTTTTTATGTCAATAAAAATTCTGAAATTGAAAGGGGAACACCGAGACTTGTAATAAACTACAAGCCTTTAAATAAAGCTTTAAAATGGATTAGGTATCCGATACCTAATAAAAATGATTTGCTCCAAAAACTGTGTTTTGCTTTTATTTTTTCAAAATTTGACATGAAATCCGGTTTTTGGCAAATTCAAATCCAGCCCAATGATCGTTACAAAACCGCTTTTACTGTTCCTTTTGGACAATATGAGTGGACTGTTATGCCATTTGGTTTAAAAAATGCACCTTCGGAATTTCAAAGAATTATGAATGATATTTATAACCCTTACTCTGAGTTTTGTATTGTTTACATTGATGACGTGTTGATTTTTTCTCAAACTACTGATCAACACTTCAAGCATTTAAAGACTTTCTATTTTGCCACTAGGAAGGCTGGTCTAGCCCTTTCTAGCACAAAAATTTCATTATTTCAAACAAAAGTCAAGTTCTTTAGCCATTATATTTCTAAAGGGACCATTACTCCTATTGAGAGATCACTTGCCTTCACAGACAAGTTTCCTGATAAGATCCTCGACAAAACCCAATTGCAATGGTTTTTGGGTAGTCTTAATTATGTTCTTGATTTCTGTCCTAATATCAATAGGATAGCTAAACTACTGCATGATAGGTTAAAAAAGACTCATGTTGCATGGTCAGAAGAACATACTAGGATCGTCAAGCATGTAAAGACCATTGTAAAAAGCATTCCATGTTTATTTCTTGCAAATCCAACATTACCTAAAATAGTTGAAACTGATGCATCTGATATAGGTTATGGTGGTATATTAAAGCAAAAAGAACATGATAAAGAAGAGATAGTACAATATGTTTCTGTACATTGGAATGATTGCCAGAAAAACTATTCTACTATCAAAAAAGAAATTCTTTCTATTGTTTTATGCATATCTAAATTTCAAAGTGATTTATTAAATCAAAATTTTTTACTTAGAATTGATTGCAAAGCTGCAAAACATGTTTTGGAAAAATATGTTCAAAATATTACTTCAAAACAAATTTTTGCAAGATGGCAAGCTATTTTAAGTGTTTTTTATTTTGATATTGAATTTATTAAAGGTGATAAAAATTTTATTCCAGATTTTCTAACCAGAGAATTTCTTCAAAACAGATAATGCCGCCAAAGAAGAAGGACAAAGGTAAAGCAGTTCTTAAAGATTCCGAATCTCAAGCAACCTCCAAAGAACCCCAATCAACTTCTTCCAAAGAAAAATTACTTTCTTCAGCCATGCCCATTAAATCATGGATTGAAATGGTTGAAGAACATGAAGCCAAATACAAATCCATTTCTACCGATGACCAAATAAAGCAATGAATGAGCTCTATTACCAAATCTCCTGAACTTATGCTCGCTCTTCAAAACATTTCTCAAAGCCAAATTGTTCCCAAGGAAGACATTGAAATTGCAAAACCCATTTCAAAAGAAGTTTCAAAGCCCTCTTCCCAAAATGTGGTTGTCTCTGGTGAAATTTCATCTTCCCAAATTGTGGTTTCCCAGCCAACACCTTCAAAGAAAACTTCCGATTGGTTTGATAAAACTCATTTCCAAAACATTTTATCTATGGAAGATAGTTTTTACCATACTAATCCTTTTCAAGCAATTTCAAAGTTTTTCCCTAAAAGCTGGTTTTTTAAACCATGGGATTTAACAAAACCCCAATCTTATTATCAAAGCATTTTAGAAGTCACTGAGTCAGTAAAATTTAAACATTTCTTTCTCAGCGAGACCCATAAAGAACCAGCCTATTCAACGGCTACTATTTTAAAAGTTTTGAGCCCAAACCAGTGGGGTGACCAACTCCACACACAAAGGAGATTCCCTCCAAATTTTCAAATGTGTTTGCCACATTGCTTAACCTATTCTTATTGGGATTACCAACAAGCATGGTATAACACGTTTTTCATTCAAAACCCTAAAAAATCTCATTCATGGTTATTTTTCTTCAATTAAAAAATAACCGTCCAAAGCCTCCCAAATTGGTTTCATCATTGGTGGAACATTTTTGGCCCAACTCCTCAAATCCTAACTCCAAATGCCACCCACTGTTTAACTCTCTTTAAAGCCCATTATATTCCTTCTGAATTCGAGAAAAGGTTTCCCCCCTTTCTCTGCTTCTGTACAAATTTCTTCCTCCCATGGGTATGGATGTGGAATCTTAGATTTCATACCCAAGAAAACCAACTCGTTTTACAAAGAACCTTTAAAGTCAATGAAATATAGGTGTGCAACCCAAGAGGAGGGGTGAATTGGAGTTTTAAAAATTATCCTAGGCAAACCACACAACAATGTAATCTAATGCCTTAATAAATTCGAAAACAATAAATTCAATCAAGCACAATATTAAAAGAGAAAGGGAAGAGAAAACGAACACAAGGATTTTTACGTGGTTCGGCTATCTCCGCCTACGTCCACGCCTCCAAGCTCACCCGGCTTGAGGATTTCACTATCCAAGCCTCCCAAGGCTTCAAATGTTTACAATTGACTTCTAAGGTGTCAATGAACCTTTACAACAAGAGATTATATCCCCAATCTCTTCACCCCCAGTGTTTCCCACACTTGTACACTCACAAATTGATGAGAAATGAAAATCACAACAATGAAACTCTCTTTAAGAGTGGATATACAAATTGAAGAACAAAGATGATTTAATGAATGATGATTCACGAAGTTGAAGCTCAATATATGTTGTGTGCACTTGTTCTTGCTTGCTTGGATTACCAAAAATGAATTGGCTTTGAGTTTATATAGTTTGAACTCAAAAACTAGCCGTTACTCACATTCCAGGCGTATCCGGTTTGCCGTTTTATGGAATCCGGTAAGCCGGATTTATGTTACCGTTAAGGCAAAATTCAAAATTTTGCCTAACCGGTTTGCCGGATTCGGAATCCGGTAAGCCGTTTTCGTTCTGGTGCTTACTGCCCGAATTCGGCCTGCCGTTTATCAGTATCCGGTAAGCCGCTTGCTACAGTAACCTGCTACAGTGAAATTTTTCCCATATTTTCAGTTTGACCCCAAAACTTGATAAAAACTGTAGTATGGCCCAAAACGTTATAAAACTTTACAAATAGGTCCAATTTCAGAATTTCTAAATAATGCTTTGTTAATCCCAAAACTTTCTGAAATTATAATATAGCTAAAAATGCTATGACACTTTTCAAATAAGTCCTTTACCAAAAATTCAAGTAATACTTGTTTATTTCAAAGTTTTCAAAATTCTTTCAATTAAACCATAAACTTTGAAAAACAACCAATTTCATAAAATCATTTTTCCATTAAATATGAAACATTTATAATGTGAAAATAATGATTTATTTAAAAAGAATAAAAACAATCAATTTCATAAAATCATTTTTCTATTAAATATAAAACATTTATAATGTGAAAATAATGATTTATTTAAAAAGAATAAAAACAATTTGAGCTTAAAAGATTAATCATTCTTAATCTTGTTTGTTATCATCAAAATCAATATTATGAAAACATATATGTTAACAGTCAAATGGTGGTCAAAATTTGACGAACAGTCAAAATTGACTGACACAATTATCCGAAACTGGCTCTCTGCCAAAGGCTTTCTTCAACCACCCATTAAGCATTCTAAAGCCCAACAAACTTTCCTTACTCAAAAGTCCAAAGCCCAATCCCTCTTGGCAAGTGCCAAGTCAGAAGAAGAATATTTCAAAGTCATGGAACAGCTCCTCACCTCACGGTCAAAGTCTTCTGTTGCTGAGTCCTCAGATCAAGATACTGATCAAGACGATGAGCCGTTCATTTCCCTTGGAGATGAAAATGAAGACGATTGTTTTGACATTTTCTCTCCTATAAAGCATTGTAAATAATTATTTATTTTCCTGTAAAGCATTATGTACATTTATCATGTACTTAAAAAAAAGAAAGTAATTTTTTTGTATATTTTCATTTATACTGTATTTTGTACCCTCGGGTAGTCCCCTGGACACAAGTGAGAGCGCATATGTCTCTTCACCCGAATTTCTAAATTAAAAAACAATGTACATCCAAAGCTTACTGTTCCAAGCAGCTCCGCTCCCGCTACAGTTGAAGCGCTACAGGACCACTACAGTTTATTTTTAAAGTCATGTATATAAATCAAGAGGAAGACTTAGACTCCTCAGATTTTTCAGATCTAGGATTTTCTTTCTCTCTCCTCCTCTCTCTTCTCTCTCCTCCTCTCTCTTCTCTCTCTCTTTTTCTTCTTCTTCTTCTTCTCCTCTTGCTCGGAAGTCTGGTCAAGACATCCCGAAAGCATTATTCCATGTCTTGTAATATGCTCAAGGCATCAAGGGGGCTTTCAGTCTTTTAATCTTCCCTTCTTTCAATCTTATTAGGCATTGCAAATCCAGCCTACTATTCAACGACTACTATTTTAAACCCATACCTGTAGCCATACCGGAAATGGTGCTTTAATATACCACCATAGCCATACTGCTACAGTTTCTTGAAATTATAATTATAAGATATTAATTTTTTATAATTATAATTTTATTTAAAAATTATCATCTTATATTTTAAGATTTATTTATTTTATTAAATTTAGGGGTATTCTTGTAATTATAATATTTTATTTTTTAAATTTTTGTAGAATAAAATAATATTTTAATTCATTTAGAGGTAAAATTATTATTTTTAATGTCAAAGTAGTTGATTGATACAAGTTTAGAAAAAAAAAAGCGGTGCAAAAAACATATAAAATTTTGAAGTGCTAAAATGTACGTATGACAAAATAAATGTGGTATAGAGATAATTTATCATTCATTTCAATGTGATTATTGATTTTGTCTCTCATATTCCTAATGATGTTGCAGTGTTACTGGTGCAATAATAATATGCATAGGATTCTATGCTGTGTTATGGGGGAAGGCCAATGAAGAAGGGACAACTTATTCATGTGATAATAAGACTCCTTTGTTACAAATTCTTCAAGTTGAAGATACAGAGGCTAATGGTAGCAAATAGCAACTAATAGGAAATGCGAAGTTATATTGGTATAAAATTAGTATATATTCCTCTACTGTACTTTTGAAAATCAGAAAAAAAAATTTAAATTAGTAAATTGACATGGAACTTTAAAAATATTACCAAAAATTCTTGAGAGCATCAGAGATTTCAAGTTAAAAGTTAATTAAGGTTATTAATAAACCCAAGTACTGTAGGGGAAACCTGTGGTGCAACTGTGGTACCATGCCACAGTTGCATCCATCCGTTGGATGCACTTAGATTGGTGGGATCCACTAGCATCCAACGGTTGGATGCAACTGTGGTACGGTACCACAGTTGCACCGTAGCCCGATCCAGTACTGTATATGTCTATATTGTTAATCTATTCATGAATTTAGACAATTAACACCGTTTGCAAGTTAATTGGGAAGAGATTACATAATTGTTTATGCTAGGGGAAAAAGAAAACTTAACTGGTTTAATATATTTTATAAACTTTGAAAAGTTCATTAGTGAATAGCATATTTTATTTAAAAATTATTTTTTAATTTTTCTTTAAATTTTTAACGTGATATTTTTTTTAAATAAATGTTTCAAAATCTATTACTATTTAAGCATAAGATATAACTCTAGCAGATTATCTAACACAAATCAAATAAATAAGTTATAATTATAAAATTTATATATGATATAACACCAATAAACGATACAACTAAGTACATATATTTAAGTAAATGCTATAATTACATCAATAAACTCATAAGTGATATTACTTTTAACCTAAAAGTTAAATAACTTGATCACCCATATTTTGACAAAATTTAATATTGCATATTGGAATACTCGTTATTTTATATATTATTAAGGACCACTTTATAATTGATCATGAAGTGTATAGTATTGATTATGAGATTTTTATCCCAACATAATAGAAATTTTCTTTTATCAATTAATTAAAAATTAAAAAAATCTACATTTACTTACAACTTGAAGGTAATCTGTTATTGTTTAACAAATTAATTTTTTATCCACTATATCAAATAAATGGTAGAAATTAAAATGCTAAACTTGAAGAGCTTTTTTAACAATACTATCATAATTGTGTAAACACTCATACGACATTATGAAAAAATCCATAAAAAAGGGTAATAATATATGTAATAATAAGCAGCACTGCAACAGTTTCACAAAAAAAAAATGTAAACAGAAAAAGGCCGCAATGTTGTTTAGTTCAAAAATCTATTATTACTAGTAATAATAAGTAGCAGTTTCAAAATAATAATTATGAACAAAAATATGCAAGGCAGTATTGTAGCTCCACTGGCCGACCCAATTGTTAAGTAAATAAGAGTACCAGCTCAGCCATGCCATCATCCCCACCCCGGAGTAGATCACCTCAGCCGAATGGTACGAGCAGAATACTGATAATGAGCCTTCTACAAACATGGGTCGACCAGAGACATATACCAGGCAGATACCCATTCCCCAAAGAGCGGGAACACAATCTCACGAAATTACAACAGTTGCGCTTTTCTCAGAACCATTGAGGGAGACACGGTGTCCCACATTTACCCACAATGAAGTAGTTGGAGTCCCATGAGGGGCTGCCACTACTCGAGAAAGGGGGGATGAAGGATGAACGGAAACGTGGGACATCGGTTATAAAAGAGGAAGAAACCAATGAAGATGGAAAAGAAAGAGAGGAGAGAAGGGAAAACTCTACCAAATTAAAACTAGACTGTTTTTCTGCATAAACTGAGAGTGAATCGTAAGCCATTCCAAAATTTAAATTGAACCATTTTCCCGTAAACACCTTGTGTTAACTTAGGCATCGAAGAGTTTACGTCGGTAAAACTACCGGCGTCTCTGATCCATTTTTTGTGAACGCAGGCTTAGCAAGATAAAAAGAGGTGATTCCAACCCAGTGACGTAAGCGATCGTTAAGGCAAGGAGAAAGTGACATCGTTCTCATTAAGCATATAAGCGTTGGTGGAAGAATCTAGTCGGGTAAAGCGCGAGCAGATTTCAACATCAACATTTTAGCGCCGTTTGTGAGAAGCTGGATAAAAAGCTACCACTAAATTAGTAGTCATCGGAGAAGCAACAAACAATCGATTATGGATATATCAAGGAAGGATGCCTTAGGTGGCGACAATGAAACTGGTGAAACAATCACTCTCCGAGAGATAGCAAATGAAGCTAGAGAGAGGATGGTGCAAGATCGAATGGAACGGATGGAGAAACAAATGAAAACTCTCACGGCCATATTGCATGAGCTGAGGGATGAACGGAGAAGGGACTATGAAACCCCCGTGGGGAGAGATGAAGTTGATACGGAACCCAGCCTCCGGAGGCGTAGAGTCGAGGAAATCCCTCCACCGGTAGACCAACCCTATAGGGTGCATCCCTATAGAAATACTGGTCAGGTTCCAGAGGAGCGCGTGGATGAAAGGAGAGACCAACCTCGCTTTGGACGAGTACTGGAAATTGATGGCCGAAGAGCCGATATTGATGAATGAGAGCTCAGACAGCGGTTGCAGAATGCCGAGTAGGAGCGAGATCAGATAGCTGCGTGCGATCCTGACCGTGCTGTAGAATTGGAGGGTGAGGTGCGCAAATTGGCGCAGGTGATGGAGGAGATTTAGGGCAAGAGAAAGCCCCCAAGTTGGAGGATAATGCTATATCAAGAGTCTTTGTTATCAGCTGAGATCATGGGTATTATAATCCTAAGAGATTTCCGCTTCCCCGACCTCAAATACTCTGGGTGAAGTGACCCGTTGGTACATATTGAACGCTTCAACGACATGACGGGTGTGCAGGGACTAACACCAGCTCAGAGGTGCAGGGTGTTCCCTGTTGAGTGTTACAAAATGCATATTTATAAAGGAGAAAATCATCATTTTACATTTCATGTCTTACTAACAACCATTACTTTTATGTATTTAAGCTTCTTGTAATTTAATTACTTTTATGTATTTAAGCTTATTGTATTTTATGTATTTTATGTATTTTAGGGGTATCACGGTCATTTCACAATAAACGAGAGATCAAATGGCAAAACAGACATCACTTTTGAACTCAGGACGGTCGAAAACCTTAGGAGGAGCATAAAAGGAAAAATAGTATTGTTCACATATACGGTAATATTCACATGTATGGGTACTGTCTACGTTACTGTTCACGGCACTGTTCATATAGATGGATCGATGACCTGGCATTGACCGATGATGTGGCATTGACTGATGAGGTGTCACGATCCTGTTGGACTAAAATTCTTATGCACTGGTGATCGATGACGTGGCAGCATATCACTGGATCAAAAATCTCATGTACGGTACATGCAACACACATTATTATTTTCAACCAAACCGCATCATTGTTCACCTGGGTCAAACCGTGTTACTGTTCATCCGCGTGGTCAAACCGTGTACTGTTCACGCGGACTATTGACTGATGACATGGCGCAATCCTAAGCATCCAAACTGTTTTTAATTCGATGGCCACGATTTACTCAATGTATCTATAAAAAGGGGGCCTCCCCCCCTAATTTGATATCGCTGAATCCATTTTTGGACTCTATTTTCTGTAATTCCCTCTCCATCTTGTATTTTCTACGTATTTTAATAAATTCTCATTTTGCCCCTAGTTCAATTATGAGTAGCTAATTTTCTTTCAAGCTTGGGTTGAAGGTGAAGTCTCAACATACGTCATGAGCTTTATTTGGTAAATTTATTTTCTCTTCCCCTCTAGTTTTTGTGGATGTTTTGACTTCTCGTCGACAAATAATAATAATCTTGTCTAGATACCGCCTTGGTTACACCGGCTCTCTAGTATAAGGTTATTATTATTTGGCACGATAAGCCCTTAGCACCATATTGATTAGAGAGTGGTTCATGAGGTGTGGATTCCCCCCTCATGATTTAATTGGTATTAATAAGGAATATTTAGCCCATGATGCATGTTGATACGGATCCAGATACCCCAAGTACGTCAATTTAATAGATCTACAATTTAATTTCTTCTTGCCATTTCAATTCCAATTTTAGGATAATCTAAGTCACCTTCACCACAAAATCCAACCACCCATTTACAAAATTAATTCTACACACAATTAAAATCCACCTCCTCGTAGGATCGACACTCGTCACCATTAGTCTATACTACAATAGATTCGTGCGCTTACGCGTTCAACAAAATTTGCACAACATTCCCATTGACACTAGAGGGACGAGCTTGAGAATGGTACCGCAAGCTGCCACAAGGAAGTATAGAAGGATACGAGTAGATGTGCCAAGAGTTGGTCGAGCAGTTCCGAGGAGCAGTAGCCCCAAAGGACGATATGATGGAACTGATAGGGATGAAGCAAGAGAAACATGAATCCCTTCGGGAATTTGTAAAAAAAATCACCGGGTCGTGCTTGATTTGGGAGCTTTCAATCACCCGCAGGCGTTGAGGGGATTAAAAGAGGGCGTGAGGATAGGCCGACCGTGGTACAACTTGAAAAGCCCCCAAGTGCAGAATTATTCGGCGGGGTATAAGCAGGCGAGGAGAGATATAGAAATCGAAGAGGAGAAATCGGCGAGGATAAAAAGTGAACAGCTGGAAGAGCTGAGGCGAAAGGAAAGGAGAACCCCGAACGGGAGCGGGTCGGGAAGGCGAGCTGAGGAATCCTCAGTAATGGGCGAAATATCAGCTCGGTCCCGCCTTTACCCCTTAGCTCAGAGACCGCAACAGTTCCAACATAGCCAGGCTCAGCCTCTGCGCCCCTCATTCCCGAAGCGGCAACAAGAATTTCGGCAGTTGGCTACCCATTCTTATCACAACGCTCCCAGGGCACTACATACAGTCAACTCCAAAGCTGGACGACCCAGTCAGCTACCTTCAATGCCAGCTCGGGAAGATATCCAGGATAGCCGAGCAATCCAACTGATTAACCAGAGCTCGACATATAGACAATACACCCCATTAAAAGTCTCTATGGAGGAGTTATATAAGAGGATCGAGGGGCGAGGCCTACTATACCCTCCTGCCCCTGTAACAAAACATGTTCACAGACGTGATAAAAGCAGATTCTGCAAATTCCATAATACTCATGGTCACACAATAAACTAGTGTCGTGACCTAAAAACTTAAGTGGAGGATTTGGTGAGGAACCGATACTTAGATGAATATGTAGATGGAGTCTCACCCGTCATCGAATCACAGTATATGCGGGATGAAGAGGTTGAAAGAAGCTTAGAGCGTGAACAACCCATTATCCGTGTGATAGCAGAAGGGCCAACATTGGCTGGGGATTCGAACAGGGCACAGAAGAATTAAAGGAGATATGCCATGACCAGCAAAGAGGTGTTTTTCAATTTGCCAGCGGCCAAGAGGGCGAAAATGAGGCAAGTTCCCATTATGTGGACAGAGGACGACAAAGAGGGTGTTTTATACCCTCATGAGGATGCACTGGTGATTAAAGAAATGGTGGTCGATACAGAATTGCAGCGAATACTGGTGGACACGGGTAGCTCGGTTGACATACTGTTTAAGTCGGCATTAGATGATCTGGAAATTTCAGACTTAAAACTGGAGCGGGCAAATACATTCTTGAAGGGATTTGGAGGAGGACGGTTAACCCCTATGGGGATCATCGAACTTCCGATTACTATGGGGTCAAAGCCGTTTGAAAGAACAATGATGCTGGACTTTATTGTGGTAGAAGAAAGAAGCCCTTACCATGTGATACTGGGACGACCTTTCATGAGGGTAAGCCAGTGCGTTGTATCCACACATTACCTGGCACTGAAGTACAAAATAAACGGAGTTGTTGGTGTAGTAAACGGTGACCAGAGAATGGCGAGGAGCTGTTACGCTACGGCAACCAAGGAGACACTACAGGTTACCTCTCTAGATAACTGAGGAGATTCAAAAAAGGGTCGCCAGGAACCTGGTGAGAAATTGGAGGAGGTTGGGGTGAGCAAGAGTAACTCGAGCAGAGTGGTTAAGATCGGGTCAAGATTGACCGAGGCAGTAAAACGCGAGCTGGTAAAGTGCATACAGTCTCATGCAGATATATTTGCCTAGTCTCACGAGGACATGCTAGGAATTGATCGCAGGGTAGCTTGCCACAAGTTGGCAATCAAGAAGGGGGCAAGGTCGGTGAGGCAGAAAATGAGGTGCTTTAACTAGGAAAGGTACGAGGCTATAAATGCCGAGGTGGAAAAGCTGTTGAAAGCAGCATTTATAAGGGAGGCCAAGTACCCGGAGTGGATTTCCCATGTAGTACTGGTAAAGAAGACCAACGGGAAATGGAGAATGTGTGTGGATTTCACAGATATTAATAAAGCTTGCCCGAAGGACAGTTTTTCCCTACTAAAAATAGATCAATTTGTGGATTCAACAGCGGGTCACAGTCTGCTCAACTTTATGGATGCCTTTTTGGGATACAACCAGATACCCATGGACGAGTAGGATGAGGAAAGCACCACATTTATAACTAATATGAGTTTATTTTGCTACAGGGTAATGTCTTTTAGCCTGAAAAATACAGAAGCTACCTATCAAAGGTTGGTGAACAAGATTTTCAAGTCATTGATCGGCCACACTATGGAGGTATATGTGGACGATATGATCATAAAATCTAAATAACCGAGGGATCATGTGAAGCACTTGGAATAGACCTTTGAACTGCTGAGGAAGTATGAAATGAAGCTGAACCCGGAGAAATGTGCATTTGGGGTTAGCTCGGGCAAATTTTTGGGATTCCTAGTGAGCCGCTGAGGGATCGAGGCCAACCCGAAAAAGATACGGGCGGTAACAGAAATGAGATCCCCACGAACAGTTAAGGAGGTGCAGAGCCTTACAGGGAAATTGGCAGCATTGAACCGATTCATCTCACGGGCCACAGATAAATGCCATCATTTCTTCCAAACCATAAAGAAAATGAGAAAGATAGAGTGGACTTGAGAATGTGAGGAGGCGTTTGGGCAGCTGAATGAATATTTGGCCCGCGTCTCGTTATTATCAACTCCGAGAGAAGGTGACCAACTTTTTTTATACTTGGCAATCTTAAAATGGGCTACCAGCTCGGTATTAGTCATCGAAGAAGAATGAAAGCAACACCCCGTATACTACACTAGCAAGACCCTGGTAGACGCAGAAACCAGGTATCCACTGATGGAGAAATTGACACTAGCTCTAATAACGGCAGCAGCAAACTCCGACCATATTTTTAGGCCCACCCGATAATTGTGATGACTGACCAGCCTCTTCGGCAATACTCCAAAAATCAAATGCATCGGCTCGGTTAGTAAAGTGGTCCGTGAAGCTGAGTGAATTCGACCTATCCTATAGGCCCCGAGGAGCAATCAAAGCCCAAGCTTTAGCCGATTTTATGGTTGACCGTGTTAAATCAGGAGAAGAAGTTCAGGAGGAACAACTAGTGGAACAAGAGAATCCAAATGGGGTGTGGATGGTAATGGTTGATGGGTCACGTAGTGAATAAGGATCCGGGGCAAGAATTGTAATACGAAGTCCAGAAGAGATCGAAATATCCTATGCAGTGAAGTTTGAATTTCAGCTCACGAACAACCAAGCTGAATATGAAGCCTTCATCACTGGGCTCGGGATCGCACATGCACTACGACCAGAAAAGGTAGAAGTCCGAGCAGATTTCCAATTAGTCTGTAATCAGCTCAGTGATCAATTCCAAGTAAGAGAAGAAAAGATGGGGCTTTATTTAAAGAAGGCAAAGCAGATGGCTTCTAAGAGGTAGAGATAAAGCAGATATCCAGAAATGAGAATCACCGAGCAGACATGTTGGCCAGAATGGCCGCAGTGGCGGATCCAAAGTTACCCAAGTCAGTTCCATTAGAAGTGAGGACCTCGCCAAGCATAGGGGGGAAGCAGAAGTAATGCGGGTGAGCATTGAGGAGTCCTGGATGGACCATATCTTCTCTTACATCCGCGATGGCATTCTACCGGAGGGCAGGAAGCAAGCAAGGAAATTGAAATGCCGAGCAACAAGGTATACACTACTCGATAGGGTACTTTACAGCCGAGGATTCATCTTACCCCTTTTGAGATGTTTGGATGACGAGGAAGCAGATTACGTATTGAGGGAAATTCATGAAGGAATATGTGGCAACCACTCGAGTGTGAGAACTCTAGCCTTCAAGGCACTTCGACAAGAATACTTCTGGTCGACCATGCACCAGGATGCGAAAAGGATGGCAAAGAACTGTAAAATCTGCCAAAACTTCTCGGAGGTTCCTGCTCAGCCCCCAGAAAAGCTAACCACTATGTCATCACCATGGCCTTTTGCACAATGGGGAATTGACCTGATTGGCCCATTACCTAAGGGCACAGGAGCGGCAACACATGCAATTGTGGCTATAAACTACTTTACCAAGTGGGTAGAAATAGGAATCCTCAGTCAAATCACGGAGAGAAAGACGACGTACTTTATTTAGAAGAATATCATCTGCAGATACGGGATCCCATATGCCGTCATTACAGACAATGGGAGGTAGTTTGACAACAACTTCATCTGCAGATACGGGATCCCCTATGCCGTCATTACAGACAATGGGAGGTAGTTTGACAACAATAACTTCAGAGAATTTTGCCAAAACTTGGGGGTGGACCTGAAGTTCTGCACCCCAGTACACCCCCAGGCAAATGGACAAGTGGAAGCAACCAACAAAGTAATAAAGAAATTCCTAAAAACCAGGCTGGGAGAGAAGAAGGGAGCTTGGGTCGACGAGCTGCCAGGAGTGTTGTGGGCTTACCGAACAACCCACAAAACTGCCACGGGGGAAACCCCGTTTGCTTTAGCTTTTGGTCATGAGGTGGTAATCCCAGCAGAGATTGGAGTGGGGACATATCGGACTGAATACTTCAACGAGGAGCAGAACAACGAGCAGATCTGCTTGAGCTTGGACCTGCTGGAAGAGAAAAGGGAAATGACCTCGCAGAAAGTGGCCCAATGTCAGCAAAAAATCATGCGTTATTACAACAAGAACGTACACGTGAGGCAGTTCCGAGCAGGAGATTGGGTACTTAGGAAGGTGAACCAAAACACTAGGGACCCTAACCATGGCGCTCTCGGCCCACAATGGGAAAGCCCGTACAAGATAATACGAGCGACTGGACCAGGAGCTTACAAGCTGACTTACCCAGATGGACGAGACGTGAAGAGGTCATGGAACGTTGAACACTTGAAGAAGTACTTCCAGTAAGCAAAGTGCTTTACCAAGTCTTTATTTCGATAAGTTATTTATCTTAAATGCATGATAACTTATGGCACATGCATATATTTCAAATTTCTATAACCCATGCAAGTTTCAATAAAGATGAATTCAGCATGAAATTCCCCTGCTAGCAGGACCCACGAAATTTTACTAAGGCAAGCAAGTGCCTATTCCTGCTCGGTTGCTTAAGGACCAGCAGGCATTTTCACGAAACTTTACTAAGGCAAGCAAGTGCCTAATCCTACTCGGTCGCCTAAAGGACCAGCAGGCAAACCTACAAATTTGGTTATGGCAAACAAGTGTCCATTCCTGCTCGGTCGATTAAATGACTAGCAGGCAAAGCCAACTAAATATGTTAAGGTAATTTGCAAAAACGATCCATAAGCAAAACCACAATAAAAAAGCCAATAGAAAGCATCCAAAATTTATACTCAAATGTTTACAAAACAGATGAAAGTTTAGAGCTTATACAGAAATAAACCTAAAAATTATGAGGATCAGTGGCCTCAGTGGTTGAAGGATCAGCAATCTCAGGAGGCACTGACCCTTGACCTACTTCAGGAGCACGACTCCCTGTTCCCTCCTCCTATGCCCCCACCTGAATGAGGTTCCGCCTGATCCCCCTGCTCTTTGTCCCCTTGGACGGACTCAACCATATATTTATGCACTCTAGTCTCTAGCTTGCTCATGTTAAGCTCTGGATATTCTTCCTTAAGTACAAACATGATGCACTTATAGCAGAAAGCAACCCCAGAGTTATACTCTGTATCCAGCCGATCATCCACATCAGCAAATTTGCCTTTCACCTCGGCCAACTGCTCACTCAGAGATTTGATTTCTCCCGCAATGGTCGTCTTCAAGGTATCTCGCTCACTTTAGGTGGCTTGAAGATCAGACTTCAGATCACCCAACTCACCCTCGAGCTTGGTGGTGGTGACTCAGCCATTGCCACTTTCTCCTCCATGTCTATGATTTGCTTGTGCATATCAAATAGCGTTTCCTTCAAGCGGTCGGCAGACTCAGCTTTTTTCTTCAAGTCCTGGTCGTCAGCTTGAAGCTTCTTCTCATGGTGCATGGACCTGTTCTTGTAGCACGAAACCAGGGTGGCCAGCTTAAAGGAGACCCTTTAAATGGAACCAGCTAACTCGGCGAGGTTCATACCCTCGATGTCCTTCACCATCTTGGGTCCCACCGATTTACCGTAATCCCTCTAGTCCGGGCTCAGGTAATCACTTTGATCCCGAGATGGAAGAGGAGAGTATTGGTCTCCAGACTGAATGCTAACCTCAGGACTCTTATCACTCACCTTCTCCCCACCATTTTTCTGAGGTGTAGGAGGGGGCAGAGTGGGAACAAAAGTCTTGGGTGGACCAGCATTGGCTTTCTTCGGAAGAGGAGAAGGGTTACTGGAGCTGCTTGGAGCCCGACCACGCTTTCTGGTCATGGCGCTGAGGATCTGGTTATCCATTCTGGCATCTACGTCCACTAAACGCGAACCGACCAGATTTGTTGATGACAAGAGATCTTGGCAGGTAGACGCATTCACCAAAGTAGTCTCCACCTAGAGCAAGGGTCTGTCTTCAAGCTCTTTGATCAAACCCCACGACTCTGAAAGAGCAAACAAGGTTAAAGAACCCAATAAGTGACGATTGGAGAAAGAAAATAGGCAATAAATAAACGACCTGGGGTGACAAAGCGCGTTGGAAGGTGAATATCACCACCAAGCAAACGGGCTGCTGGATACCAATTTCCTCCAGCAAAGAAGAATTTGTTCTTCTAATTTTTACATGAGGAAGGAAATCCAGTGATCGACTTCTTCTTTGCAGAGCTCGACATGAAATAGTATCATCCTGCTTCCTTTGAGCTACTCCGCAGCTGGTACAAATATTTTACCTCAACAATTGAGGGTTTATCTGATCCGCACCTCTCTCATAGCACATACATAGCTGAGAGAACTCTCCACCTATTTGGGTGTAGCTGACCTGGAGCCAGATGCATACCACCTAATATCTTTACAAAATAACGTTGAAGGGGCAGCCGAGCTCCTAATTTGAAACTCTCCAGATGCATCGTCACATACCCCCTCAGAGGTCGGTTAGGAACGTCATCTTTTCTGGGGATTACAAGGAGAACATCTTCAGGTATGTTATAGAGGATTCTAAGCTTGAACAGGTCAGTTGGGGTGGTGGTACAAGCTATATAGTTGATAGGGTAAGAATCTGCCTCCACCCTATGGCCAATGTTTCTCTTCTAAGGGGGTCTGCTTGGCTCAAAACTGCTCCTCTCACCATCACCCACTTCTTCAGGGACCCCAGCCCCACTAGAACTATGGTTCTCACCAGAGCCCGACGCGGGTCCACTTCGGTTTCCTACAAGCTCTAATTCAGGGGAAAGAGAAGTGGCCATAAGACGAGGGTATTCAGGAATATCCCTGTAATAGGAGGGACCTACATTGCGAGAAAAGTATAGAGGACCACTGGGTTCAAATAGATGGAGATAGGAATCCTCTATCTCTTCATCACTCTTATCAACAACTCTTTTTCCCTTCCGGTTTGACATATTGAAGTTTAAAAAGGGAAAGCACAAAATATCCAAATGTATGGGTACAAAAAGGGACAAATACAGAACCCACAATACAAAACCCAATCAACAACAACCAGAGAGGGGGTTAAAGGCTATACCTGGAATAGGCTGGCACGGATAGCGCTGCCGTGACAAAGAAAGAACCCAGCGAGTGGAGGCTCCGGACGCAAGAAGTGAGAGCAGAGTTCAAAGAAGGAGTTGGCTTACGGTGGAGAGACGAATAACAAAACGATGATTTCAGTCTAGGGATTTGAAACAAAAAGGGGAAAATAGAAGCGTTTAAGTGATGTGGATGCCAGCTCACTCACCATATATCGAGGATGGAAAGCCTGTCGTTTCAAGTTTCAAATTTCAAATACGAAGAGTCAGGAAGCGTCACGTCACTAACCGTTATAAGAGGCCTGACGAGACGTAAGCCCAAGTATATACTAGATATATTCATGAAGGCCCATACTCGGGCCAAAATCTCCTTAGACGAGATATGGAACCTCCTATCCACCACAATAACGCGAGGACCAGATGGGTAGTTCCCAGGATCTGTAAAATTCGATTATCAGTTTCTACTCTTAACTCGTTTCACTCGCAAGACCAGAAATTAGGGGACTGGTGTTAAGTAAATAAGAGCACCAGCTCAGCCATGCCATCATCCCCACCCCGGGGTGGATCACCTCAGCTGAATGGTACAAGCAGAATACTGATAATGAGCCTTCTACAAACATGGGCCGACCAGAGACATATAACGGGCAGATACCCATTCCCCAAAGAGCGGGAACACAATCTCACGAAATCACGACAGTTGGGCTTTTTCCAGAACCATTGAGGGAGACACGGTGTCTCACGTTTACCCATAATGTAGCAGTTGGAGTCCCATGAGGGGCTGCCACTACCCGAGAAAGGGGGGATGAAGGATGAACAGAAACGTAGGACAGCGGCTATAAAAGAGGAAAAAACCAATGAAGATGGTAAAGAAAGAGAGGAGAGAAGGGAAAACTTTGCCAAATTAAAACTAGACTGTTTTTCTGCATAAACTGAGAGTGAATCGTAAGTCATTCCAAAATCTAAATTGAACCGTTTTCCCGTAAACACCTTGTGCTAACTTAGGCATTGGAGGGTTTACGCCGGTAAAACTACCGGCGTCTCTGGTCCATTTTTTGTGAACGCATGCTTAGCAAGATGAAAAGACGTGATTCCAACCCAGTGACGTAAGCGATCGTTAAGGCAAGGAGAAAGTGACATCGTTCTCATTAAGCATATAAGCGTTGGTGGAAGAATCTGGTCAGGTAAAGGGCGAGCAAATTTCAGCATCAACACCAATAAAAAAAAAGCTCCAATGGCCGACCAGATGCATGGCTAAATATCTGCCATAAAACAACAAAAGAAAAGGTTTTAATCAACCAATATTTTCTTTCTTTTCTGTTTGTTATTCATATATAACTGAACAAATATCTTGTTCTTTTAGCCTTTTAAACATAACAGATATCTTCTTAATACTACATATTTAAAAATAATAATAATAAGGTATCCCAATTGATGTCACATCTAATTTATCATTCAATAATAAGTGATAAAAATTATCACATAAATAATGAAAGGGTATAAAATCATTTTATACTCAATACATGTGAAATGTTACGCTTCCTAATTTCTAACTTCAACAGTCTCACTTGGCATTTATTCATTAGAAGATGTGCTTGAGTTTTACAGTTGACAAGTAATTGAAATCACAACCTTTACTCATTTTGTCTTTTGCTTACCTTATTTTGATAAATTAAAATATGTTTCTTATTAATTAGGCCAAACTATAATCAAACTCTCTTTCCATTTTCCATATACGTGAGCGGGATTTGAATCTCATATCTCATTTTTTCAAGACATGAAAAATTTTAGCAACTCAGTTAGTTATTGATTACCATCGAGACTTCACCCTAGTATTAAGCTTGTCTTCTGGCAAGGACTAAATTTTCTCTTCCACAAAATAAAAATATGGGTGGAAGTAGATTTTTAAGTTAGTATCTAAGGGCTAATTTGGTAATAATGTAGTTTTTAAAATAATTATTGTTAATTGTGTTGTAAAAATAATCAACCGCGAAGAGAATAAGTTAAATATTAGGTAAAATTTATTTTCAAAAGTTTTATAAGTTTTAAAAATAGTATTTTTACTGTTAAAATTGTTATAAAAATACAAATGAGTGAAATGGACATAATAAATAAAATTTATTTATACATTATATATATATATATATATATATATATATATTGTGTACATACGATAATTGACAACTAAAATAATTTTTATTTTATTTTATTAAGTTTATTTTTTAAAATTTTTATCTCGATATTATTGGTATTAATACTAATCTCTTTAAATTTCTTGATTTTATTTTCTAATTGAATAAAGATAATTATAAATATTTGTAATATATATGAAGATATATATATAAAATAATAATAAGTATAAAATTAGATTTTAAAAATTATTTTCTCATTTAAAAAAAAAAAGCTTTTGAATTTCAAATATATTATTGATGAGTGACACATCGGCTAAGATGTAAACGTTATGTTCAAATTTTGTGGATATTATGCCCAATGGAAGTAGCAATCTTCGCCCGAAGTGTGAAGGTCTAAGAGAAATTAAAAATTTCCGTTTCGAACACGAAATATGTCACTTTCTAGATGATGATGCAGCATTAACAAAAGGTTTGTTAGATATTTTGATACACAAGAAGGAGACAGGACATTAATTCATTTTTTATTCTTGGAGGATGAAGAAGAGATTAGAGACCAGAGCGACCCACCAAGCTGAAAAAACAGAAAAATAAAATTCTAACATCAAGAACAAGAAATGGAGAGGAGGAAATTTTTCAGGGAAGCGTTGTTGTTATCAGCCACGGTTGCCGTGGAGTGCACCACAGTAGGCTTAAATACTCTATTCAAGGCAGCTGCTTCCAAAGGGCTGAGCTACTATGTCTTTGTTGCCTACTCTTATCCTCTTGCAACTCTTGCTCTCCTCCCTTTGCCCTTTATCTTTCGCAGGCACAAGTCTCCCTTTATTCATCTTCTCTTCTATTGATTAAGTATTTTGTTGATCATATTGAATTGATATGTATGTCTAATATATATATGCAGCACAACAACAGTGGTTCCATTATTCAAGTTCTCTATCCTCTCAAGAATCATCCTCCTTTCCTTTATTGGGTAATTTTGTTTTTCAAATAAAAGACTGATTGTAATTTGATTATTCTTCTTTTATATTTTGATTATAAATCAACAGCATGCTAGTGCTGATTTTTCGGAATTAAATTGAAACAGGGTTTTGTCTCAGATATTCGGCTATACTGGAATAGCATGTAGCTCTCCAACTCTTTCTTCAGCAATCAGCAATCTTACTCCTGCTTTTACCTTCACACTTGCCATTCTTTTCAGGTTCTTCAATAATTCCTTTTCACTTCACTACTGTCTTGGTTAAAGAAATTCGTGAGTTAACTGAAATTACTGTAATAATTACTTCTGCATGTCTTAAATACTTATTTATTTAAGTTTTTGGATCAAATACTTTGTTATCAGTGAAAAGGTTTCAACTTTCAAATTTTTGGGTCAAGCCACAAATCTTATTTTTTAATTATTATTATCATTTTTAAATATTATTATCATTTTGGTCTTCCCAATTAAGCACCAGCTAATAATATAGCAGCTGTTTCATTTAATATATGTACTTTAATCGTTGGCCATCATGCGGGATGCATATTTTTATTTCATGACTCCAAAAGGATGGAAAAGCTGGCTTTAAGGACTATAAGCACTCAGGCTAAAATCATTGGGACGATGGTATCAATATCAGGTGCATTAGTGGTGGTTCTTTATAAGGGACCAACAATTTTTCTGGGTACTTCACCTTCTTCAACTCATTCAACAAACTCACTTCATTGGCTTATGGGCTCACCATCAGTATCAAATTGGGTCACTGGCGGCTTTTTGCTCACAGCTCAATGCTTCCTTCTTTCAATCTGGTCCATTCTCCTGGTATGAAAAATTAAACCCCTACAATGCAGCTAAAAATTAACCATAATCTTCCAGTGATTAATTCTAAAGTTCAATTTTATGACATTTTAACAGACACAAATTATCAATATGTATCCAGCAGAGCTACTAGTAGCCTTCCTCTACAACTTGTTCGCCGCAGTAATTGCAGTGCCCCTATGTTTGTTTGCAGAACAGGATTTGAGTTTATGGAGACTCAAACCTGATATAGCATTGGTTCCAATTGTATACTCGGTAAGAAGAAAATAGATTGGATTGAGGAAAAATTATAAACAAAAAAAAGTTGCAAATGATGAAAATGTGTAAGCTGAGATTAATTCTAGTTATTTGCTTTTCAGGCATTTCTTGGACCGTCCTTTAATACAATTATTCATACATGGGGATTACGCCTGAAGGGTCCTGTGTACATAGCAATTTTCAAGCCATTATCAGTTGTCATTGCAGCAATTACGGGTATCATATTCCTTGGTGATACGCTCCATCTCGGGAGGTAATTAATTTAATTAATCAACTCGCTTTTGTGTTATGAAATCGATGGGTGAAGCAGGGCCACAACTAAAATAAAATTGGAAGAAAATAAAAAATAAGCACACAAAAGAAAACTAGAAAATTACGTGGTTTAACTTTTAGCTTACGTCCACGGGCGAAAATAGAAGGAAAATATTTTACTAGTGAAATGAAGATTACAAATATTGTAATATTTTAGCTCACTACTCAGGATTCCAATACACTCAATCTCTCAAATCACTAAAACAAGAGTTTAAAGCTATAACATTCTCAACCACTTAATTTCTATGTAAAGAAGAGAAAAGGAACTGAAGAAAAATGGGAATACCGAGAGGGGAAATGAAGCCTTCTGTTTATAGGCCTCATTTCATCTCTTTTTCTAATTAAAATAATATTTTTTTATTATTTTATCATTTTTTTCACCACCTTTGATTTCTTTCTTCTTCTTTCTTTTTTTCTTCTTTCCAAAATTTCAGTATGGAAAAATTATGGCTTTCAAAATGGGTTGGTTTCTAGAATTTGCCAACTTTGACATTCTCTCACTTGGAGATTTGATTGAGAACTAATCAATTTCCACATCGCCCTTTCTGCTTCGCCACTATCATATTATTTTACGTCTTTATTAGGCCACAAGAGAATCTACGCCATGCAGACTTGTTAGTAGTGACAGGCTTGGTCATAACATCCGTTAGGTTCTCCTTCGTAACCATTTTCTGTAAATCCACACTTTCATCTTCCATTACTTCTTGAACGAAGTGATACTGAACTTCTATGTGCTTTGTACTCTGAATGTTACAAAACACATAAATTTTCTCTTGTTTGTGCTTGAGCTCCTCCATTAACCTTTGTATTTAAATAGCTTCCTTACAAGCTTGCGTAGCTACCATATATTTTACTTCTGTTGTAGATAGAGCCACAACGGTCTGCAGTTTTGAAACCCAGCTTATAGCTCCTCCTGCAAGTGTAAACCAGTGGTGGATTTCCTTTTATCAAGGTCTTCTACAAAATTTGAATCCACATAGTATTTAATAGAAAACTATGATCCTTCGTAACATAATGCAACATATGATGTTCCTCTAATGCATCTCAGGATCCTCTTCACAACTTTTCAATATTCTCCACCAGGATTCGCCATGTATCAACTAACTGTTCTTATAGCTTGTGCAATGTCTAGTCTTGTATAAATCATAGCGAACATTAAACTTCTCACCGCTGATGCATACGACACTCGAGACATATCCTTCATCTCTACTTCATTGGTAGGATACATACTTGAGGATAACCTGAAATTAATAAGAAGTGTGGTAGAAATTGACTTACAATCTTGCATGTTAAAGTGTCGTAATATTTTATTCAAGTAGTTCTTTTGATAAAGTCAAATCTTCTTATTATTTCTGTCTCGATAAATTTGCATCCCTAGAATCTTGTTTGCTGGTCACAAGTCCTTCATTTCAAACTCTTGTGTAGAGTTTCAATTTCTTCCTACATTGCTGTCATCCACAAAGCAACATCTGAGCTGTTTAAAGTTTCATAGAAAGTTAATGGCTCTTCATCCTCCATTAGAAAACAGTATGCAACATTGATCTCTGTAACATAATCTGAGTGCCACACTGGCGGTCATCTCTCACCTCGAACTCAACTAATTCTTGTTCCTCATGCTCTGGTGCTGCTTCAGAAGAATCTGAATATTCTTTTTCCAGATTATTTTTCACATATACTGGTACAGTCTCTAACTTTTCTTTTACAATGCTATCATTTTCATCTCTCCTTTCCAATTGATCTTTTACAAAGATAACATCTATGTTAATGATTATTTTGTGGGCAGTGGGGTTCCACGGATGATACCCCTTCACTCCATCAGCATATCCTAAGAAGATACGTTTTCTAGATTTTAGATCCAACATTGTTCTTTCTTAGGCATTGTACATCACGTACACAAGACATCCAAATGCATGTTGGTAGGAGTAATCAGCTGGCTTTTCAATCCACATCTCCATTGGTGTCTTCAACTCAATTATTGTTGATAGCGACCGATTTACCATATAACAGACAATTTTGGCTGCTTCTGCACAGAATGAATTGGGTAGACCTGCAGTTCTCAATATAACTTTTATTCTTTTTATAAGAGTTATGTTCATCCGATCTGCCACTTCATTCTGTTGATGAGTGTATGCCACCGTGAACTGTCCCTAAAGTGTGGATTTATAAAAAATTCATACGAAGGAGAACTTAGTGGATGTTATGACCAAGCATATCAATACTGACAAATTTTCATGGAGTAGATCCTCTTCTGGCTTAGCAAAGACGTAAAGCAACATGATAATGGCGAAGCAGAAAGGGTGACGGGAGATTGATTGGTTCACAATCAAATCTTCAAGTGGGAGAATCTCAAAGTTGGCAAATTCTAGAAGCCAACCCATTTTGAAAGCCACAAAATTTTATTCTATGCTGGAATTTTGGAAAGAAGAAAGAAGAAGAAAGAAATCAAAGGCGGTGGAAGAAAAAATAATAAATAATAATAATATATTATTTTAATTAGAAAAAGAGAAGAAATGAAACCTATAAATAGAATGTTTCATTTCCCCTCTCGGTATTCTCATTTTTCTTCAATTTCTTTTCTCTTCTTTACAGAGAAATTAAGTGGTTGAAAGTGTTATAGCCTTAAGCTCTTGTTTTAGTGATTTGAGAAATTGAGTGTATTGAGATTCTGGGTAGTGAGCTAAAATATTACAATACTTGTATTCTCATTTAACTAGTAAATTATTTTCCTTCTGTCTTCGTCTATAGACGTAGGTTAAAAAGTGAACCACGTAATTTTCTGGTATCTTTTGTGTGTTTATTTTTTATTTTCTTTCAATTTCATTTTAGTTGTGGCCCTACTTCACTCATCAATTTCATAACATTTTGATTATTACTTGCTTGATTGATCTGTTTATAATTAATTTGTCTTTTGTGTTCCTAATGTTGCAGTGTCATTGGAGCAGTAGTAATATGCGTAGGATTTTATGCTGTATTATGGGGGAAGGCTAATGAAGAAGTGGCAAACGATGACTCTGGCTTCGCTAGCCTGGGAGTGAGGGCGTCATCCGATAGTACGACCCCTTTGTTGCTAAGTGTTAAAGTTGAAGACACAGAGATTATAAATGGTAGCAGATAGTAATAATTAAGGAAATGCAGAGTCACATTGGTGTAAAATTAATGTCTGATGAAATCTCTTGATTATGTTAACTAAGGGCAGAAGAGTGTATATTTAACATTGTGGAGCTAAATTGTATAAAAAATTAATCACTATTTTCTACCATAGAAGGAAAATACAAATACAAAGCAGCCAAAATACAATCTAATCTAAGTTTTATGTGAAGCATGAAGTTAAGATACATGCAAAATAAGTTTTAATTCATTGAAATTGGTACAAAAATTTAATGGAGAAATTTGGGAGAAGTGAATTTGGTTATAACGATGATTTTTTTTTCTTTTTTTGATAGATAGCGTTGATTTAAGAACTCATTGGAGCATAAACTAAAATGAAAAAAAAAATTCTTTTTTAAAGGAAAGCGCATCTAGGTGCATGCTATTTGAACTTCAGATGATTAGTATCAAGATTTTACTAATTAAATTAACATGTTGACTCTTTTATTTATCATAATTGATAAATAGAAAATTAGCAGTCGTCCGCTCTCAAACTGTCCCGTTATCAAAAGTATTACGACATTCACTTTATTCAAGGCAGCCTCTATAAAAGGAATTAATGAGCTCCTATGTCTTCATCACCTACTCTTTTGCTATTGCCGCTCTTATTCTCCTCCTCCCTATGTCAATCATCTTCCCCAGGTCTCTCTCTGTCGAGTAATCATCAAATGATATATTTTGTTATAAACTCTTGAGAAACCATTAATAATATTGATTACATTATATTTTACATTTGTATGATTTATGCAGTGCAGGGGTGCTTCCATCATTCAAGCTCCCACTCCTCTCCAAAATCTGCCTCCTTGGCCTTGTTGGATATATACAGCGAAGTATATTGTATTCAGATGCTAGGCTACAAGGCACAAACATACGGCTTTCCATTTCTTGCTATCATTTTCAGGTGCCTTTACCTTCACACTTGCTATCATTTCCGGGTGCCTTCTGATTCCCTATTTTTCCCATGGTCCTATTGGATTTATTAAGAACTGAATTTATGGATTCAATTCTGTTCTCCTGATCTATGTAGTCTTGCCACAAAACCAAAATGAAATTGTTAGTAGTGCATGCATGGAGTGATGGCCAACGGGCCGTGCTGGCTAGCTTAGCCCCAACCATTCTTGTGGGTTGGCACTACAGGACCCACTTTTAGTCGAGCCCATTGTCCGCTAGGCTCGCTTGGCTGTAGGACCAAGCGTGAAAAAGCATCATTCATGTTTAAGGACATCAACTTATACTTGTAAACTCCAGATCAAATTAACAAATAAAGAAGAAATTGAGAGTAAAATTGTTATTGAAGAGAAGAATTAAACGCTCCAAAATCCTTCAAGAAAGTTTTCTTGTTCCTTGAAATCAATTTTGAACTGCGACTTTTAAAAGAGAGAGAGTTGCATAGCGTCAAAAAGTCACAATACACTTTTAAAGTCTAAATCCGAAATGACTCAATTGTTTGATTTCGATTAGAGTTTTTGAGACTTTCAATCTTAGAATTCCTTTTCAAAACTCTTATTCCTTGCTTTTGTTTAACTCAGCCTCCACCAAATTGTTTTCCAGAATGCCGCCAACGCTGACAAGCAAGGTCGAATTGATGGGTCTTTGCCGTGTCGTGTGTAATAAAGACTTAATTTTCAAGCATCAGATTTACTCAACCTAATGAAAAATTTAAGTTGAGAAATAATTCTAAAGTACTTCTAGTTTTTTTTTTTTTACGCCGTTGTTTGCTACTTTTAATGGATCATCTTATTTATATTATATTATATTATTATTTAGAAAGGAGTTATACTATTTTAACTTAATTTTTTTATAAAAAATCTTGAGTCCTTGAGTTCAAAAAATTCAATAGCGAATGAATAGTCATTATTAAATGTTATTTTAACTTTCAATATCTACTATGGAAATTAATGACTCAATATTTATATTAAAATTTTACGTTAAAATTTTAAATTGAAACAGCCTTTACCCAAAAGAAAATAAGAGATTGCTATTATTTGAAAAAAAAAAAACAAAGAAACGGAAAGAAAAGAAAAATCAACAACCATTTATAAAGAGTACATATTTTAAGAATAATCGTATCACGGTATTAGTCTTCCTCTACAATTTGTGCGCAACGATTATTTCAGGAATTCATTGGATCATCCATGGGTAATATTGTTCATACTTAAGGCTTGCACTTGAAGGGCCCTATGCAAGTGCCCTATGCGCAATAAGGGTTGGGCATTGGATCGGATTCAGATTTAGCCAATAATCCGTTCAGATATAATTTGTGTCATCGGATTGGATTTGATTCGGATCGGATTGGTTTCAGATCGATCCGAACAATCTGATCGGATTACACTTATTAAAAAAATAAATTAAATAATTAAATATAAAAGCGGAATCCGATATTTCTTAAGATATTTCTACTCATCTTCATCATTAATATTTCTTCAAATCATCAACAATTTCAAGATCTAACATCTCTCAATAACAGCAGCATCAATGACCGTTTCCTTCAACATCAACCATCATCGTCGAGCCTCATCTTCCTCACCCTCTCCCTTAGCCTCTTTCCCTCCCTCCCCTCCCTCGTTTGCTTCTCTCTCATTCTCCTCCACGTCCTCTCCATCCTCATCGTTGTTGCCTCCCTCTCAGTCACTATATCTCCTCCAACAATCACTACGCCACTGACATGGTCGCCACTGCCCTCACCGACATCTTCCAAAGCTCTGTCTCCATCACGGTGCTTTCCTAACGGCACTGTCATTCTCAAACTCACTTGTATTCTCTTTGATTTGATCTTTTTCTTGGAATGGGTTGGGGTTGCACTTTCTTGTTGATGTGCCATGCTTTTGTTGATGGAAGTAACGATGGAGCTGCCAGCGCCGGTAGGTTTCAGAAGGAGGATCCGAAAGCATCATCCAAACTAGTTAAACTCACCCAAATCTGAACTCAATCTGAACCGATCCAAATCCGAATTTATCAAAAATTTCATCCGATCCGAATCCGATTCGAACGGATTGGATCGGATTTGATATTCAGATTGGAATCAGATGGAATTTTTTTTTCCAATCCGAATTATCCAAAATCCGATCGGATTCATTGGAATCCGAAATTGCCCACCCCTCTAGTGTGCATAGAAATTTTCAAGGCATTGTCGATTGCGATTGCTGCCACTATAAGTTTCATATTTCTTGGCGATGCTCTTGATCTTGGGAGGTACTAATTATCGAAGTTTATGAGCCGAATTAACCTAAAAACTACCTCGAGGATTATTCAAGTCTTATATACTTAAATTCAATACTTAATACTTATGTGGCTCTAATATTATATAGAATTTTACAAGCCTAATTCAACTCAAAATCTAACTCAAGAGTTGAGAGTTATCTAACTCTTATACTTAACTCCATTTCAATACTTAAGTGATGTGTGATATTTTCTTTTAACACTAATAATCAACTTTTTGTTTTCGCGAACGATTACAATTAATAAATATTATAATATGAGGTCTACCAAGAATTTGAGTTGCCACCATTATAGTACAGTTTAGAAATCTTTTAAGTCCGAGCTTATAGATCCCAAAACTTTAACTCTATTTATTTATATTTTAGCCTTTTTTAAATGATTAATTTGTCCCTATTATTTGATCCTAATGTTGCAACGTCATTGGAGCAGTGATAAATATCTATGGGGTTTTATGCCGTAATATGAGGAAAGGCAACAGAAGGGACACATGAGGATGAATATGGAACAGGCTGTATTAGTGAGGGAGAGTCGTCTAATGACAGGACTCCATTGCTGCCAATTCTCAAATTGAAGACACAGATTCAATACTGTGTGTCAATATGTGTTGATGGAACTCATGGAAGTAAAATAAGTCATCAGATGGTGCTATTTTTGTCCTTTTAATTTTAATTTACTTGATTGACACACGTCTTAAGCTATATTTTCCGAGAAAATAATAGTGTTGCCGATTGTTTGGCTTATCTGGGGTTCCATCGTGGGGTCAAAGTATTTAGGTGAACAGTATCCACGATGCCGCGAGTTCAATTAATTAAACTAAAAAATTGGAAATTCAATTTTTTTAGGTGAACAGTTGAGCAGGACTTTAATACATAAGAATGGATATGTTAGAAACGAAGCAGAATCCTCTCAATCAAAAGATCCCAGTAATCAAGAATATAGTAAGGGATCACAATACAGAAAAATTTTATATTGATAATTTAAGATACAAGTGTGTATATACACATAAACATTAAGAAGAATTACTCTGAGTCTGAGAGAAATAATAGCAAATAATTTTTAATATGCGGGTGCAGATCACACTTTCAATACGTGCTGCTGTTTTCTCTTTAATTCGAGGATTTTTGAGCTTTTTCAATGGACTAGTCTTGGTAAGTTGTTCTTAAGATTAATTTTTACGATTGATTGATTCAAATGCAGCATGCTTCTGGCCGTTCTAGCAAAGAACAAAGCAAACCAAAACAAAAGAAGAACACAAACACAAAGTAAAAATAATAAAGGCTTTTGTTTTATTACATAATCATACATGATTATGTAACAGCTGGTAGATAAAAATTTAATTATTATAAAAAATAATATTATTTTATTATTTTATATTTCTACAACCGTTTGATGAAAATTCAACTACTGCTAAATAATCATATATGTTACATGATTATATAATTAATAATCTCTAATAATAAATTAAATTAAAAAATACTTAATAAATAAATTTATGGGAGGGGCGGTGGGGACTTTTCAAAACGAATAAGACCTCATAATACGGGGAGAAGGGAGGGGCCCGTTATGATGCAAGCTTTTGATAAACGGAAAAAACACAAGGACCTTGAAGGGCACGTTCCCATCAATAATTTTGGTTAATTTTGGCTCTCAAAAGTCAAATCTCAATGAGTCTCAACTTGATTTGATTTTGGACTCGACTTGAATTAGTATTATCTATATTCAATTCAGTGTATCTCAAATCAATTCTCACCATTCCTCTGTACAAAGCAAATAATAACTGAAGGGGAAGGATACAACTTGAGACCTCATCATTCAATTTGTCATTTTTTTAAAACAAGCAATCCTATGTAATTAAGTAGCGGCTAAGTTACATTTTACGTAATTTATAGTTGATTTTAAAATAGTATTCAATGCGAAAACTAGGACAAAAGACAAAAGCAGTTGGTGAAATATGCATATATGTTCAGATTGATTATCTAATTGTAATGGATTCAGCTGTAATTATGACCAATATAATTAAGAAATAAAAATTCTGTCAGCTGAAAAATCTAAGACGTGTTGGACACACGATGCCTTATCTTAATGGATTTATATCCTTTTCAAACCTAGATTTTACAAAGTTTGAGATTATGGCACTTGGTATTTAAATCTTTATAGGCAAGAATTTAATTTACTTCTAGCTTCCCTTGACTACACCAAAACACACTGTTACAAGAGTTATCTGTAATATATTTATAGCAGAGGGAAAGAAAGAATAGTCTCCAAGGGATTCTTTAGAAATACTAAAAATCATACCGGTAGATTTGTAACTTAATGGCAGTTTAAAAATTGTGTAACTTTTAAAATAATTGTTGTTAGTTGTGGTGTAAAAATAATCAGTTGTGAAGAGAATAATTTAAGTGTTTAGTAAATTTTATTTTTAGAAATACTGTGTGTTTTGAAAATAATTATGGACTTTTAGTAAATTTTACTGTTAAACTATTCAAAGAAAACAAATGATTAAAATATACATAATATAGGATACAATTTATTTATACATATAAAAATATATAAATATAATATATTTAATTGTGTATTATAATAATTTTTACTAAAAATAAAATTTATAATAAATTAATTTTATTTTTTTTATTTTTTATCTTAAAATGAAATTTATAATATAGTAAAAATAATAATAATTCAACCAACAAATTGATATTAATAAATTTATATTGATGAATTATAATAAAATTTATTAAAATATTGATTTTGTTTCCAATTTGAATAAGGATAATTTTGGGTTTATAATTTTAAGGATATTTGTGAAATTGTATTAAAAGATAAAATTAATTCTCAAAATCAGAATTTAAAAATTACTCTTTCTCTGCTTTCAAAATTAGTTATAGAAAGGGGTTGATTTTAATAAAAGTTATTTTTTTACCAAATATTAAAATTAACTTTTAAAATTTCAAAATCATTTTTAAACCTTCCAAAAACAATCTCAAACAAGCCCTTAATACTTTATTTACATGTATATATTATAAGCAGGGCAAAATTATGTACGAGATGAAAAAAATTTAGAGGAAAAACAAAAGTGCGAGTAGAAATTTTACATTTGATCCCTCATTTTTATATAATTTCAATATGTTTTTTTAAAGTACTAACGTAACTTTCATTTATTAAATAATTAATATCATAATTTATTATCTTATCTATTTGTCTAAAATTCCATTGAATTAATTGTCACTTCACGGGTGAAAGAATGTAACATTATTGGAAAATGAGACTCTTCCCACGTTAAGCACCACAATAAACACCAAACGGTGTGTTTTGTGCATAGTATAAAATGAGTCAACTCACGTGATACACACATAGCCACCACAACACACGCGCAATAGATCTCACGCGACACACACCTTTTCTCCATTTGCTCTCACAGAAATCTCACCGTTTCTCTGGCCGTGTCTCTTTTTGATCTCCGTTCTCAAACTCTCTCAGGCACTGGTGCTCGGCGTTGGTCTCTGGCCGTGGGTCTCCGGCCGTGGGTCTCTCACTGTTGGTCTCTCACCGTGGGTCTGCTCTCTCTCTTCTTTGTCGTCTCTATTCTCAAACTTTCTCAGGCAGTGGTGCTCGGCGTTGGTCTCTGGTCGTGGGTCTCTCACTGTGGGTCTGCTTTCTCTCTTCTCTATCGTCTCTGTTCTCTCAAATTGTATAGGTAATGGCAAATTTCTGTGAGTTGATTTTTAATTTTTGAAAATCCAGTTGATATTGTGAGCTTAATTGCACTTGGATTGATGTTTGTAGTCGAATTGTATAGGTAATGGCAAATTTCCATGAGTTGATTTTTAATTTTTGAAAATCCAATTGATATTGTGAGCAAATGAGACAATTATTTTCAATAGTCTTAGGAGATGGCCTTGTGCTGGAGATGGGATTTTGATAGCCTTAGGAGATGGTCTTGTGCTGGAGATGGCATTTTGATAGTTAGTTACATGCAGTTTCTTGGTTACAATTGGTAATCCGTTATATCCTTTGAAATTGACTACTACAAATATTCCAACTGATGGGTGAGTTGATTATTCTTGTGTTCCTCTTAGACATTTTTGAAATGAGTAGCAAACAGACCATATTTTTCTTCTTTTTGTTTTCTTTGTAGTTGAAATTGAATAATTTTATTTGAGCTGAATGGAATTAGCGTAGACTTTTTGTTGTACTTTTGAGATGAATGCAGTAAGATTTATTTCTTTTTTTTTGGGAGAAAAAAAAAAGAAAATTAGACCTAGCACATACTTATGTTAACATTTTTTTTGTCTTTGCATGGGTGAAGTTGGATTGGTGGTCATTAGTAGGGGTGGGCATTTTACCCGACCCGACCCGATAAATTTCGGGTTCGGGTCGGATCGGGTCGGGATCGAAACCCGATCGGTTTGAAATTTACAAACCCGATCGGGTTGTGATCGGTTCGGGTCAAACCCGACCCGATCCGAATACCCGATCGGGTTATTAAAAAAAAACGTAAGCTAAATTTACAAACCCGAACCCAATCGAATTGACCCGAATTGACCTGATTTCAACCGACCCGAGCTGACCCGAATTGACCCGAACTGACCCGAATTGACCCGATTTCAGCCGACCCGAACTGACCCGAACTGACTCGAACTGACCCGAATTGACCCGATTTCAGCCGACCCGAACTGACCCGAATTGACCCGAACTCAATCATACCCATTTTAAATCCAACCCGATCCAACCCGAACATAACCCGAATTAATGACCCGACCCAAACCGACCCGAAGATAGTTCGGGTCGGATCATTAATTCGGGTTATGTTCGGATTATTCTTTGTCTAACCCGAACAACCCGAAACCCGATCGGGTTGACCCGAATTCGACCCGAACCCGATTTTGCCCACCCCTAGTCATTAGCATAAAGATGCAATTGGTAATTTTGAAGTTGGTTCAGTAAGCTGGTTTTTAATATATTGACTACCATTTTTTTCTTTCTGGAAGGAATCTGGGTTGTTGTGTATATTGAACAGAATTTGTTCAATCATTATGTCTTCAAGCACAAGCAAAATTCAAACACAACTGAAAGCTTGTGATAAATGCTGCAACAACAATAAGGTCTTGTGAACTTCACATACAAAAGAAAATCTGAATCGTAGGTTTTGGAAGTGCAAAGGATGTGGGGCTTTTGAATGGGATGATGATTAGAAGAGCAGTGAATGTAATGATTTTAGAGGGATGGAAGATCGTATTATAAATCAGAATAAAATTGACATGTTGTTAGCAGAAGTTCGTAAGTTGGGCCATCAAATCGAATGCTTATGTCTTAAATTTCAGTTACTTGAGCAAGAACTTCAACGAAGACAACAACCAAGTGTTTTTGTAACATACGTCCCGCAAATAATGATAACTCTGTTAATATGTATTATATTTAAATTGTGTAATGAATTAATGTATTGTTATATTTCTTTCTTTTTTTTGCGAATTATATCATGAATGCTTCAGTGGATGTAAACAAAAACTAATGTTTCTGTAAAGGGCAGAGAAGATTATGCTTATGATTGTCGCTGTCATTTTAATTTGCCTTATCATTTGCATCTTTCTGTCATTTGATCCCCATAACTAGTTTGTAAGGGAATTGTTCCATGCTTTCTCGTGGATATTGATAATTGCTATGAAGCTCATAACTTGTTTTCACTCTACTATGGCATCTCCACACATCTTTTCTCTATTTTCGTAAAATATACCTTTCTGGAAGTACTTCTACATCATTGCGGATCATGATTGTAACGGCATGCCTACAAAGAATACCTCTAAATTGGAACCTTGAGCAGCTGCAACGTATTTCACCATTTTCTTTTTCAAAATATACTTAAAAAAAGGTTCTCTTTTTACTAGGGTTGGCAATTTAAGGGCCTGGGCCGGGCTTTACCAAGCCCAGGACCAGGCCCATATAATGTTAAATAAGTCCAGGCCCTCTCAAAATCCATCCAAGTTGAGCGGGCTTTGGGCGGGTCGGGCCTTGACGGGCCTGGGCCGGGCCGCGGGCCAAGCCCAAGCTTTTACGAAATTTTAATTTTTTTTTTAAAAATAAAATTATAAATTTTCAAAACATAATTAACCAATACATAATACTACAATAGGCTAAAAACTTAAATATAATTATCTAATACATGATTAGCAACACAAAATATAAAAATACTAACAATACAAATACCGTACACAACGTACAAATCAACCACTAATATAAAAAAAAAACTAATAGAGATTTACCGATTTAGGAATTTTGACATTTTGTGACAAAACCTTTGCCCTTTCCCTTTGCCCGATTTTTTTATTATTTTGTTTAATTATTTTTTCAATTTTATAATATATTATACATTTTTTAATATATATATATATATATTACATATATATATATATATTTTATAATACATATATTTATTTTGTAAAGCAATTAATTTTTTTTCCAATTTTATAATATATTATACATTTTTTAATATATATATATATATATATATAATATATTATTTATTATTTATTATAAAGCCCGGGCTTAAGCCCGGGCTTTTCATTTAGGCCCTTGACTGAGCCCATATGTTATGGGCTTTATTAACTTTGAGCCCTTACCCATAATTTCAAGCCACGGGCCGGGCTTAAAGCCCGCGGGCCTGGCCCGGGCCTGGGCCAGCCCGGGCTTTTCTGCTAACCCTACTTTTTACCCTCTCTAACTTTGACATCCTCTCTAACTATATATTCACAACCCATAGAATTGATAAATTCGCAATACATTTTCCCAATCAATTCTTGCTGAAATTCTTGAAATTTTAAAATAGTGTACACATCTCGGACTTACCTCTCCATTGCATAAGATGTTACACATGGCATTTGTTGGGAAAGACACCTGACATCTTCTTCAACTTCCTTCTGAACTTTATTCTTCAACGCACAACTGTATTGCTCTACAAACTGCTTCAAAGTAGTCTTTGAGTTAACATAACCATCAAAAAATGCATTCATGCTTTCACTGCGTTGAGTAGATGACATTCCTGCCTAAAAAGTATTGTTTAGATAACAAGGTACCCAATGATGTCTCTCATCATATAAGCCTCGTAACCATTTGTTATCCCCCAAATCATATTCTATAATCATGTGGTGCCAAGTTTCCTCAAATTTCGCAGCACTCTGGGAATCATAAACAGCACAATGCAAGACATTACTTATGTTACGATATTCTTTATAACCCCCTAGCTTCTCTGGAATTTTCTTCATTATATGCCATAAACGCCACCGATGTCGAGTATTGGGGAAGACATTTTGAATTGCAACTTTCATTGCCCTGTCTTGATCTGTAATGATTCCATTGGGAGCTGAATTAGACATGCAGGATAGCCATGTTCGAAATAACCATGTGAATGTCTCAATATCTTCGTGTGAAATCAACTCACACCCAAACAAAATAGAATGCCCATGATGATTAACTCCTACAAATGGAGCGAACGGCATATCATACTTATTTGTAAGATACGTGGTGTCAAATGTAACAACGTCTCCAAACTCCTTGTACGCTTCCCTATTCCTTGGCTCGGCCCAAAAAACATTTTTAATCATCCCTCATCATCCACTTGCATACTAAAGTAAAACCTATTATCTTCTGCTTGCACTTTCATAAAATAGTTTTGAAGAGCAGCAGCATCTCCATCTCCAAGCCGTAATCTTCTTTCTTTCTAAACATGATTTCTACAATCTCTTTCTATGAATGTCACATTTTCATGACCGCCAGCCTCAATAACAAGTGATTGATAATTTTTACACAATCTAATTCCTGCTCGATCATTTACATCAAGCTTCTTTTTTGCATATGTATTGAGGCTACGATTGCACCGAAAATACTTGGATTTGGTTGGAGTTAACAGCACATGGTTGTGTTCAAGATTTAAGCTTCGAATTGTCCATTTTCCATCATCCCCCAAACCAGCTCCCAATCTAGCATTGCAGCCCGTTTTTGCATTAGGTTGGGGCTTTAAAATATTCACAGATTTGCTTCTTGTTTCTCCCACAAGCAAAAGTCACATTTCTAAGAATCTCATCACTATCCTTTCTACTAGTTCTCCTCAAAACCGAAAACCCTTTTCTTTTACCGTACTCTTTGAAGTAAATAAACAAATCGACATCACTATCAAATGACATCCCAATTATTGGCTCATCCTCCTCCTCAATTTTCTCCAACTCTTCAACTTCGATGTCCTTTTCCATATTATTTATTTCTACAAAATTGAAATAATTCACATTGACAAAATGAAAGTAACAAAATACAAATAATTCAGCACAACCTTACAAAACTAAACTAACTAATTATGCAAATTGTGAACACAAATTTAATATATACCAGCTGTGCAGCATATATTTATTTATTTCGTGCTTACTATTAACTTTGTAATAAACAATTAAACAAATAAGTATGGAATAATTTATGGCAGTGTCAATTACCAGCTGAATCTGCAGCATATTGTAGACAATTAAACAACATTCTATTGCTTAGGCAATGTGTAAATGATTTGTCAATTCCAATCTATTAAATCGAATGATGTGTTATTGTACTGATTTTTTAATTGGGACAAAAATGCATGCCAAATCGTTACTGATAAAATGCCGATCACTGTCTTGATTTTTTATTTTTCTATTTCATTAAGTAATCTGTTTAACTTAATTTAAATTAAAATAATGGGTTGCAAATTGGAACTAAAGTGAAATGGGCTGCTTGCGTGGCCTGGGGGCTACGTTCTTTTTTTTTTTTTCATTTTCAATGAAATTAAAAAAAAAAGTATATCCTGGATCGCAATTAGTGCATCTAGGATTTAACTAGTCGTCTTGAACAAAGATTCTATAACTCCTAATCTGTAGCATATACGCATCCAATGCATACCTGCAGAAATTGATTGCCGCAATCGACGATGAGTGAAGTCAGTCACCAAGATGCAACTCAATTCCTCACACAGCTAAGAGGATGATATACCGTGAGAGAGCCGACGGATTTCACACCGTGAGGAATGTTGAGTGTTAGAAAATGTATATTTATGAAGGAGAAAATTGTCATTTTACACTACAAGTTTTATTAACACCTTTACTTTTATGAATTTAACCTTCTTTTGATTTAATTCCGTGCGTTTTATTTTAATTAAGTATTTTATGTATTTTAGGAGCATTATAGTCATTTCACAATAAAGGAGAGATCAGACGGCAAAACGGACATCACTTTTGAACTCAGGACGGTCGAAAACCTTAGGAGGAGCATAAAAGGAAAAATAGTACTATTCACATGTACGGTACTATTCACGTGTACAATACGGTATATGTTACTGTTCACGACACTGTTCACATAGACGGATGATGACGTGGCATTGACCGATGATGTGGCATTGACTGATGAGGTGTCACGATCCTGTTGGGCTAAAATTCTTATGTACTGTTGATGGTGACGTGGCAGCATATCAGTGGATGAAAAATCTCGCGTACGGTACATG
>MKYO02011564.1:0-26576 GCA_002013955.2 Citrus medica | reverse complement strand
ATGATGCATGTTGATACGGATCCAGATACCCAAGTACGTCATTTCAATAGAATTCTCTTCAATTTATTCTCGCCATTTCAATTCCAATTTCAGAATTTATTCTCGTCATTTTAATTTAAGTTTTAGCATATTCCAAGTTATTTCCACCACAAATCCAATCATCATTTGCAAAATAAATTCTATACACAATTAAAATCTACCTCCTCGTGGGATCGACACTCGTCACCATTGATCTATACTACAATAGATTCGTGCGCTTGCGAGTACATTAAAATTTGCACAACAAGGAACAGTCCACAAGTAAAACAGAAAATACCTTGGGAGAATTAGTTGTTCAGATTTCTAACTTGAATGAGAAGTGGATTTGGTGTGAGTGAGAGTGAGAGTGATGCGTGCGTGAGATGCGCGTGTAATGTGTTTGTTTTTTCAAACAGTGGCCTTTTATATTGCAAACAAAATGCACCGTTCGAGACTTATTGTGGTGCTTATTTTGTGCTTAATATGGATGCTGAACATTATTTGGTGTTGATTTTTTTTAATATTTTATAAGGAAAAAAAAATATTGTGCAATAGTCAAATCCATCACATGAGTTTTAATACAGCAAATTGTTTCGCTGCCTGCGGCTGCGTGTAGGTTTAGGAAAGATCAAAACATCCACAAACAAAGAGAAAAGTGATACCTTGTGGCACACGACCACACAAATATTATTAATATTAGTCCTCTCAATTATGAAGGGTAGATTATTAATTAATTAATTAATTAACGGAAGGTCCTTTTCACACCATTGCCATTTTTCATATAATGTACAACAATAGATATAATTGCCTCCAATAACGATCAACTTGATTGAAATTAGCCATCAAATTAACGGATCCATAATGCAACAAAACAAGAGGCCCTTATCTCTTTCTTTACGGGAAAGGATGGTGACATCTTACAAAACTTTCTCTGTTTTTTATAAAATAGTTACATCCGTCGATTTGTCCATTCGTAGATAATTATGCTCCATCATTATAATACCACGCTTACACATTTTAAATATTTAACTTGAAATATTTACTGATGTGACATATTATATATAATTTATTTTATAATAATAAGTTAATAATAAAATTAATTAATATTATATTCATGTCATTAAGTAATTGATGATACATCAATGAATATCCTAATTAAGTATTTAAATTAAGTAAGCGTAGTATTATTGTTACAATAATTTAAGTACTCAATTATATTTCATCTAAATATAATAATTTAAAAAAATTTAATTAACTATTATTTAAAATAAAATAGTCTCTACAACTATTTTATGAGAAATTTTAAAATACTTATGAGATACCATACCAGTTATGAAATAAAAAAAATTATTATAATATATATATATATATTTTAAAGAATCAAAATATAATTAATAACTACATAATTTAAGTGCATGTGTCATATTTATATTAAAGAATCAAAATATAATTAATAACTACATAATTTAAGTGCATGTGTGATGTGTCATTTAATGTATTAATCAATTCTATTATATATATTCTAAAATTCCTTCTGTTTTACAGAACCAGGAGAAGTGTCGCCATCATCTTTCCAATGAATGGACTTTAAAAAAAATAAAATTATGATGTAATTATATTATCGTATTATAATTATATTTAAATATTAAATTTTTATTTATTTAAATAAATTCTACTCATTTAAATGAATCCAATAAAGATATAGATGTGGCACGATATATAAATACAGTGTAACCTACCCCCAAAAATATCAAATTGCATGATTTCAAGAGCAAATAGCTAGAGCTTATAAAAGTAAAATAAAGTACAGTTTAGTCCACTCCCCTTGTTCTTGTCTAGTCACATCTCACAACACAACCAATAGGGAAAAAAAAAGAAATAATAATAGCAATCAACAAAAGCCTCCAACCAAGGGAGCTCGTTGGTGATGGCTGGACCAGGGAGATACTGCTGCAAAGATGTGCTGCCGTTCACGGCCATGGTGGCTATGGAATGCATCAACGTGGGCTTAAACACACTGTTCAAAGCAGCTACTTCGAAGGGGATGAGTCACTTTGTTTTCGTTGTCTATTCTTATGGTGTTGCTGCTCTTGTTCTTCTTCCTGCTCCTTTCTTCTCTTACAGGTAACATATTTATTCATGTTAAAATTTCTTAAATAATGATACATGATCATCGCCAATTTTAATTTTTCTGAAACATGCAAAAGAAATTATTATGTTGACACTTTTCTTTTCATTGATTTTCATGGAAGATCAAGAGTGCTTCCTCCATTTACCTTCTCTATCCTATGTAAAATTGGCCTTCTTGGGCTTATAGGGTAAGTGTGCAGTTTCTGAATCTTTGATATTATTATTATTAATATTTCTGTCAATAATTATATTACTTTATGGGTTTTTTTCTGAATTGAATTTTTATTTTTTCAGGAGTTCATCTCAGATAATGGGTTATACAGGCATCAATTACAGCTCTCCGACTCTTGCTTCAGCTATCAGCAACCTTACACCAGCTTTCACCTTCGTACTTGCCATCATTTTCAGGTTCCTTTCCTCTACCGTTTTACAATTACGGAAATGCCCTCCTTACCCTTCAATAATGTTTTATTTTTTTAGTAAAGTGGATTGATCGTGTCTGCTTTCTAAGAAAACTCGGGGAAGGACGTTACTTCCAATCTTGACCATTTGTCAATATGCTAACTTTTCTTTTCTTTTTCTTTTTTGGGTAAAAAAAAATTAAAAATAAATGAAAAACTCCCGTTACTCGTTCATAATTTTTTTTTTAAATACAATATTAAAACTCATCATATGTTGATAGATGCGATGAACTAATTGATGATTGTAAATTTTAGTAGTTGAAAAATTGTGAGTGTCTTTTAGGCTTTTTTTTTTTCTGGCCATATCTGTCAAGTGCTGATGTAGAAAACTTTCCATCTCACGAAATTGTGGCAAATTGTGTATGCCATAATACCCAGTAGATTAGTCATTTAGTCATTTAGATTGATAGCAAAGTGTTTGGATGCATAATACATGATACACGAGAGTAAACTTGAGTCCCTATCCGCCACACGGACCCATTTCTATGTCAAGCATGTGCATGTGCCCATTGCTCAGAGTCTGAAGTAAGGAAATGAGTGTGGCGGGGTATGATTGTAGCTTTCGATGAGTTTCTGATCGGAAAATACGGCACAGGATAAGAACATAATTGTAACCATGATAAGAACGATGGTTTGTTGGACAGAGTAATTTAGTGAGTATGATAATTCTCTCTATCAATTAGTAAGTTAACAGTCCTTTTCTTCTTGTGGACCACATATGTCTTGATTATCTCACTCTTTCTCATTTCTTTTTCAACTTTTTTACGTTTCCTTCTTTTGACATCATAAGGATGGAGAAGGTAGCTTGCAGAAAAGCAAGCAGTCAGGCTAAAGTCTTGGGGACAATAGTATCGATAGTAGGAGCATTCATAGTGACTCTTTATAGGGGCCCTCGGATCACCACAATTGCATCTCCAAAGGTTTCACTAACCCATGCTCTTCGCTCATCAAATTCAAATTGGGCCGTTGGTGGACTTTTCCTCACAGCTGAATATATTCTGGTACCTCTGTGGTACATTGTTCAGGTGAATGCAAAGCCACCCAAAACTTTTGAGTTTTACTGAACTTTTGGCAACTTGGTGGAGGAAATTTGAATTTGTGATGTTTTTGCAGACACAAATAATGAAAGAGTACCCTGCAGAATTAACCGTAGTCTTCCTTTACAATTTATGTGTGAGCTTTGTAGCTGCCATTGTGGGGTTAATCACTGAAAGAGATTCAAGTGCCTGGAAAGTAGGACCAGGTATTGCATTGGCCTCCGTCGTGTGCTCGGTGAGAAACTTCCGTATAACAATGC
Source organism: Citrus medica (assembly GCA_002013955.2). Taxonomy (NCBI): domain Eukaryota; kingdom Viridiplantae; phylum Streptophyta; class Magnoliopsida; order Sapindales; family Rutaceae; genus Citrus; species Citrus medica. The sequence continues at coordinate 22,670 of MKYO02011564.1, read as the reverse complement.
AGTTAATTATTAATTAGCTTTAAAAAACAAGAAACAAAATCCAACTAGGAAATAGTCTGAATGATTGATGGCCATTTCTTGTAGGGACTATTTGGATCATGCATGAACAATTCGGTTCACACTTGGGTATTGCGCCTGAAGGGACCGGTCTTTGTTGCAATGTTCAAGCCATTGTCGATAGCCATTGCAGTTGCCATGGGCGTCATGTTCCTTGGTGATACACTCTATCTTGGAAGGTAATCTTTATATTAGAAGGAACAAAATGGTTTCTGAAAAAATCTCGAAAACTTTACTTAACTCAACCTTGACGATAGATTTACTGGAAGTTTTGGAAGGAATTCTGAATTGACAACTCTAAGTTTTGGAAGGAATTCTGAATTGACAACTCTTGCACTTTGCAGCCTTGTTGGAGCAACAATAATATCTCTAGGCTTTTATACTGTGATGTGGGGAAAAGCAAAAGAAGAGGTAAGTGAAGATCCTGGAGTTGATAGCCAGGAATCAGCAGCTGCCCAGAAAGTACCTTTATTGCAGAGTCGTAAAAATGAACTGGTATAGAGTAAAAAAGAAGCAAATGAATGGTCAAATGTGGAGTACTCGACATTTATCTCCGTAGGATGCTTTAGGAGCATGGCAGAATGTAAAACAAGTCAAAAGGGTCTGTATATGCAATGGGTCTAGAAGCAAACAATCGCAAATTCTCTCTTAATAGGCCTAAGTAAAAGGCACAAAAGAAGAATTTGTGTAAGTTAAGGATTATGCAATAGTATCAATCCCTATTCAGGGTTTCACCATTTCTGATGCTTTCTATAGTCATTGGTTAAATCATGCCATAAAATGGTGCACACATCCAAAGCCTGGTCAGATCGGGCTGCACACACTGGGACTGGACCTAGGTCAAGCTTTTCTGCCATTCCTAGGGTCTATCCTAGGTACTACATCTTCCAATAGAATCACACAATATGTCGTGATGCCATGAGTATTCTATTACAAAATGGAGTACAATTAGTTTTCAGGCTGTAATACCAGGTTCAACATTGTGGATCCAATGTCCTCATCAAAAAGGATACTAGTGATTCAATTGTAGTGGGAAGACTAAGACTTATCCTGTTTCTGTATTTTGGAAACCTGGTGATGTGTTGTTACACATTCTTGAGAACTCAACTAGTAACTGAAAAAAATTCTCGACAGAATTGTAGCAAATTTAATCCACATGAAGAAGAAAAACAAATTTAATCCACATGAAGAAGAAAAACACAAGCCGAAACATAATACATGGCCAACTTCTATGTTCCATCGGTCCAAACAGTTTATCCTTAAATTCTTTCCACAGTAGAATTTCTATGGCAGTGGCAAAAAAGGAACTATCAACTCTCAACCTACGATATTTAAGATTTCTATTTAACTTTTTCTTTTGAACATGTGGACCACTATCATCTAACATAGCTGAAGGTACAAAACCGTATACAGAATTGTGGGAGTCGCTGCTATCAGTGCTATGGTTGATTCGATTTCTAATATTGCTCTGCATATGGATTTAAGAGGAATTTTAGCATGGTTCAGTGCAAAAGAGGGAGGAACAACTTTCTGTCTTTTTTAAGTTCAACCCTCATGAATTCATCATCGCAACTCTCCACCATTCTACCCAAGCTCTCCAAGTTCCTGAGAGTTGTCCGCCTTATGCAATAACATACACAAAAATGTTCAAGATTACTTCCAACAAAAATGCAGGGCGGCACAATGACATAGAAATATGTTTCACAGCTAGCTTCATTAGTTGCATTGAAACAGGAAGGGGAACTTGTCAGCAATATTATTTGTATAAAGAAAACAACTAAACAATATGACAAATAACAAGCATATAAAGACAAGAAAACTTTGCTTGGTTCGGCCAATATGCCTAGATCTAAGAAATGGTGATAAGAATCCACAATTGGAAGAAGTGAACGTGTACAATACTTTTTCTCACTTGCTCAAAATAGAGTCGGTGTCAAAAAAAGAAATAATCCTCATAAAAAACCAGCAGCAACTCTTGTATGAGTTTTATTTCACAATGAGAACACTCTCACTATTCCATCCAGCAGAATGAATAACATTCAGGTGAAGGCATACAATGTACAAACAATAATGGCATCTTCAGGGAAAGCAAATTGCCAGTAATTAGAAGTCTTCATTAGGGCAAGATAAAAGATTTAAAACCTGACAAACCAGCACATGTACATTCTGATGGAGAACAAAATTTCAAGGAACTTCCTAGGCAAAGGCAGTATAATTGCTACCCACAACCAACACTACACCAAATATTTCAAATGAAAGTAACAATGAAGACTATGGTGAGCTGATCAGCTATTGATATTCTATCTTCTCTCGGTTATATGATAAATTCAAACAAAAAATGATACCCCAAATATTATATTAAAAATTAATCATCAAAAGATACTTCTTGCTCTAGCAAAACCATCTTTCAAATGCTCCCAGGTTTCTTCCAATAAACACAAACTATATATAAGATAAACAATGGAAATAAAGATGCCTCTCCAACCATCAAGATATCAAAATTGTACAAAATCACAAGATCCCAGCCTTAACAGCGAGCTCCTATACCCTCTTGAAGTTAAAAAGAAACATTGCCGTATTATAGTACAGAATGATTTCATTCAAAAACAGATTACAGAGAGAGAGATAAAGAGGGGTACTCTTCCATACCTTCTCTTCAATATTCTCTCAAGTCTTGAGATCACCGGACATAGCGGAAGGTATACAATGTGTTGCAAGGATATCAGAAGTTGCTTCCTTGGCAGTCTTAGTTTTTAGGACCACTATCTGCTCAAATAATTTAAAACTCAGTTAAAATAAAAAATAAAAAGTAAGGGGAACAGCGAGGTAGAGAGAAAGAGAACCTGTTGGTACTCTAGATCAAACTTTAGAAATTCATCTTCACTGCTTTCCACCATGTCAGCCAGGCTCTTCAGATTCCGCACAGGCTTACCATTGAGAGCAAGAACCTAAAGAAACAAACAAAAGAAAATATTTAATAAATGCAGTCAAGTCCTATTTGTTCCTTTCTTCCAGCAGTTTAGCAGAAGCAGGCACCATTATTGTATGAGATAAAACTGACCTGCGTATTGACAATCTCCTCGTATCCAATATTAATGTCAGCCACAAGGACCTAGCACAAATTTCAGATTATAGAACAACAATCATTTTCTAGTGAAAATTTTGGAATACAAAAGAATTGAATTCAAATACGGAGAAACTTGCAGTAATCCGGAAAACTAAGAAAGCAGAATTCAGGAAATGAAACAGAGAGAGAACCTGAGAAACAACAACAATTTGTTCATCTACTGATTGTGCCATTGCGTGCAAAAGCTTGTCCAACAGTTTGACCGGAGCATCAAATTCATAATCCTTTCCGTACTGGATTTGAATACAAATAAGAATCAAATATTGGAATGTGGACAACATTTCATGGGCCCAAAATAATGGATCACATTTTATCGCCCCAAATACAAATACTTAATATCTTCAACAAAAATAGAAAAAAGACACAAATGCAGCAGAAGTCTCACACCAACAAGCTGTCAAAACCTAACAGCAGAAAATATAGCTAGGTAATACATGCACATGCATACAAAAATCCACATAACAGGAAACGCCTTGAGACAGAGTAGCACCTCTACTCCCAATCATTTGAGTTTGATAAGGGGCATAATAGTGCAGCAATAGAAACCATATATAAATAATGGGAATCGTGCAAGCTACAAGTTATACTATCAGTTCTGTGATGTTAAATGGTGAAACCAATATTACCACACACACACACACACACACAAACACACACAAAATAAAGATAATGATTATTCAAAAATCAACAAAGAAGGGGGGCATAGAGAAAGAAATTAAAAAACCATGGATCCCAAGTCAGGAGGAAGAGAGAGATCACCAGTGCCACGCACCTCAGAACGCAGATATGGAGCAGTCACAGCTGTAAAGACAAACCCTGCAATGATGTAATAAGAAGGAGGTCGGCCATTGATGTGTGCAGGGATTAGCCGTTTGTGAGTTGAAAGTTTTATGTTGAACTCATGAACCTCTGAATTCCGGAGGACTTTTACAACAGCACTATCTTTAGTGTACTTCTGAGAAACAAGATAACTAAAGCCTATACGCTCCCCATGCCTGAATGGAACTACAATTCAGTTCAAAAGAGAAGTTAGAAAGATTGCAGGTCGGAAAAAGGAAAACAAAGATATAGCAGAAACCAAACCAGAATGTTTCCATGAAAACAATAGATTAGAGCTCCCATCAAGTGAGAATATACCCCTCATTAAATTGAGGCATACTATAAACCCAAGATCATTCAAGTAACCAGCAAAAATAGAAAAATGTGAATTTCCACTGGATGCTTGCCCTACGCTCTGACAAGGTTATGCCTCCTTCCCCCTCAAGTTTACCTACCACAGTAGCGTGAATATGATCTCCACCAGATAGACACAAAACTTTAGCTAGTATTAGGTTGAAAGGTAATTATGGGCCTTAAGACACACATTGGCACCTGGAAAAGGTAAGACCTCCAATGCTTTGCCTATATTGTGGCAGCGAAGCTCCAACATCTTTTACCTCCAACAGAGTATATTTGGTATCAACCACAGATCTATAGTTAACGCGCAACATATTTGTTAAAATTGAGCTAATCAACTAGTTCCACCCATTTACATTTCTGTGCTTCCAACTCCATCAATAGAACTACACAATAATGCTCCAGGGATTTATATCATCATATGACCAGCACCTACCTGCCCTTTTGTGTTGCCACTGAAGAAGCTACCTCAATTCCTCATCCAGTACAAGCTTTAGCAATTAATTTCCTGGCCGGTACTTTTTCTTCTGAAATTCCTAATTTAAGACAATTTTTCAGCCATACCAAGCGGTTATTGTGATAACATTTCTTATCCAATTTTATCAGTCTTATACAGATAAACCACTTTCATAGGATTCTATGGCCCTAAATCATATGGAAGCATGACAGGTTCGTGTTGGCAACTCCAAATGATTATAAAATAAATAATGGATGCATAAAACTCCTAGATTGGCCGACTTATCAATGATAAAGCACTTCAACTCTTAGCACAAATATTGTGAATCAAGAAGGTCTAGTCTTTACAAGCATGCAAATTAATGGACAAACCTAGATATTTTCAACAGTTTATTCAGAAGTAAAAAGATAAAATAAAATAAAGTAGAAGGATAAGGAAAAGAGAGGAAAATTTCACCTGTTCCATCATTAGCAATATCAATTCCATCAAAGCTAAGGATAATATCAGATGGCTTCAGAACATGAGATTCTGGAGCTGTTGGCTCAATTCTTCTAATACGGACACCTTTCTGACCAGGTCGCATTCCCATTGAAATGCGCAAATCCGGATTTTCCATTTTCTGCCACTCAACTCCAAGAATCGGAAAACCTAATACAGCAAAAACAACAATAAGAATTAGGCATGGAAAGGACGACGATTGTCAATGTTTCTTTAAACCCCAGAAACATATAGTAAAAGGTGCAAACGAGAAAAACAATAATGGAGACACTTAAACACGAAATTAAAAAAAAAGGCATATGTTAAGATACCTGTATATGCCCCATTTTTCTCATAATCTTGAATAAAGTGTATAATAACTGGGGTCGGTATCACATAACCTATGTTCTCCACATCATCATTCTTCAGAGATTGAAATGCAATACCAACACATTTTCCCTTATCATTGAATGCAGGCCCACCGGAATTTCCTGAATTTATAGCTGCATCTATCTATAATAGCATATTACAAAAACTGATATCAGTATGATACAGTAACCTACTAGATCAAAAAAGCATAACTAAAACAATCAAAGGCATTCAATGACCCTTGGAATTGAAGTTGAACAGAATTGGAGCAAATCCAAAGCTCTAACTGTATACCACAAAATTTAACATAGAGATAAGCCAAAATCTAGAACTATTACCTGCAATCCCAAAAGCTCAGTTGAGCCATGAACATAAGATAGTATCTCCATGCGAGACACAACCCCACTCGTCACAGAGATGGTGTCACCCCCAATTGGGTAGCCTACGACAGTGACAGCATCTTGGAGTGCCGGCAAATCTCCAAACTCCACTGGTGAAACTCCTTCCCAGAACTCATCATCTTTAACAGTCAACAAAGCTGCAGAAACCAAATCATCAATCTACATGCTACGTTTACAAACGGCATAAATAATCACTCAATGAATAACTCACTAAAGAAAATTCAAAATGACAAAAGTTTTAAAAAAAATTTACCAATATCACACTCTGTGCCAATAGACAAAACGGTGGCCAAATACTTGGTATCAGAGCCACGCTTTTTCACCTTGACTTGCGTGTGATGCTCAACTGAATGTGCATTTGTCAACACTCTTCTTCCTCCCACAATAAACCCGCTGCTACTCGAACTGTACTGTCGTTTCCTCTGCCATGGTAGCGAGAAGTTCGGCTCCGTGTGGACACAGAACACTTTGACCACAGCATCCATTGACGGCACTGCTTTCACCGCCACGCTGTCCCACCGCGGTGGAAGTATCGTTATATCGTTCCCCTCTCCGTGCCTGCTCCGTTCGGGGGATGCCACGTGCCCAAAGTTGGAGTTGGCATTATTAGCACTGTTGTGATTATCGTTGGAGCTGTTGTCGGCGTGTTTTCTCATTTTCTTTGGCCGGCCGCGGCCGCGGCGGGCGGGTGAAGTGCTGCGACTGTCGTTGGTGGTGGTGGCGGGAAGCGAATGTGATGCAACGGTGCCGTTTTTTGTAGTACCAGGCATGATGGTTTCGCTTTCGCTTTCGGTTTCGGTTTGGGTTTGGGTTTTGGGTTTGGGTTTACGGCCACGTTTTCTGGGTTCCGGCATTTTTGAGTGGTGAAGGTAGGGTTTGGGTTTGGCCACGCAGATTCTGTAGAATTTTCCTGGTTCTTCGTTTTCGAATAGGATTCTCTCAGGCGTAGGAACTAGTGAAAAAGAGAGGGAGCGAGTTGAGACGATGGGCTATTGGGCCCGTGGGCCTAACATACAACCCAATGTTGTAAGCTTTTGGAGCGCTAAGGAGTGGGCCTTTGAAGGTTTGGCAAATGGCAACTGACCTTTTATGCTTTTAGCTTTTAGGGGACTAATACATCCACGAGGCTTTGAAGCTTTTGAGAAGACTCTCAAGTGGACTCTCAGTTAAGAGTTAAGACCACAGAGCAGGTAAGTTTGATAATGGAACGAGCGGGGGGTTTCAACTTGAGAATTCCTTACCAGAATGTCACCATTTATACTCGTTATTTTGATGCTCTGACTTAAAGGTCATCCTTCTTTTGATGACAGAAAATGAGGACAGCCTAGGTATTTTAATTTGGAGGGAAAAAAAAAAAACAGATAAGAGCAGCTAGGCCTAGCCCGAGTAGTCCTCGTGGAACGGCCCTTATACATAACAATAAGAGGATTATCCCACCGAGTGTGATTACAAGAAGCTAAGCCATAGAAAATGAGGACAACCTAGGTATTTTAATTTGGAGGGAAAAAAAAAAAAACAGATAAGAGCAGCTAGGCCTAGCCCGAGTAGTCCTCGTGGAACGGCCCTTATAAATAACAACAAGAGGACTATCCCACCGAGTGTGATTACAAGAAGCTAAGCCAATATTAGCTAAAGTATCAGCTATTGCATTCCCTTCTCTGTAAATATGAGAGCATTTGAAGGATACAAGTCTAAAATGACAAGGATAATTCAACCAACGAACATAGAGATCATTAGGATGGTAATAATTTGACCGCTGAAATTAAACAATGATATCAAGAGAATGGCGTTTTAAGTCAAATAAGAGACCGACCCTTAGACATGACATGACAACCTCTAAAATCATAGAAACAGCACATAACTCAGTGTAAAATGATGAATAAATCCTAAAGGCATAGCAAAATAACCCAAAAAAAAAAAATTATTATTATTAACTCCAATTGACAGTGCATACAAGCAGCAGTTAGCGATAAGATATTTGATACTGTACATCTACGTATATCTTCAACTTTAAGGACTTTGCAACAATGGGATTTTACAAGAGTCTTTGTTCTTTCCCCCTTCATCATTGGCCTTTCCCCATAATGCAGTATAAAACCCAACACATATTATTACTCCTCCAATCACGCTGCATGCAAGACATGAGATTATAATTAAGAAAGACATTAATAAGTCATACAAGAAAAAAAATGGATTTGAATTTTGTGCTAAGTTAGTGTTTTATTTTTTAAATAATTTATGATTGATAGATATTGAATAAGAAATAATATATAAAGTTAAATCATATATTGTTATAAATTTACTTAGCAAAAGATCATAAAAAGTTCGGCACCGGGTCGAATTTCAAAACAAAGACTAGTAAACTAACTAGTGGGGGAATTGATTATAATAACAGTAATACCTCCCTAGATGGAGAGCCTCGCTGAGGAAAATGAAACTCGTAATGGCTGCGATGGCAATTGATAAAGGCTTGAAAATTGCTGTGTGCACAGGGTCTTTCATGCGCAAGCCAAATGTATGCACAACAGTAATAAATGAGAATCCAAAAAATGCCTGAAACAAAGAGAAAAGAATCTTTCGTTGGACATTTCCACTGATCCCCTTCATTAGAATTCAAGTCTCTTCCATTGGATTCTTACCGAATATACAATTGAAGCCAATTCTATATCAGGTTTTAGCCTCCAAGCACTCAAATTTGACTCTCCCACGAAGCATATAGGCGCAGATATCATATGATGGTCGCAAACAAGCAGTAAAGCAATGTTACGACAAATTCGGCTGGGTATAACTTCATAGTTTGGGTCTGCTAGAAAGTCATAGAATTCAAATGATCTTTAGAATCTTTATATGAAAGTATATGAAAGCATTAATGTAATAATTTTACAATAATACTGAAGACAAAACAATTTTGTCGGTAATGGTGACATAAACTGACACATTAGTTGGGATTTACTCAAACGCTGAAACTCTCAGCATTATTCATAATTTTGTTATGTACCTGTATAATGTACCAGACTGAAAGAAGTAGGTTCTCAATGAGAAGCAATAAGCCACCAATGACCCATCTTGACTGTATTGATTGTAGAGGCCATAGAAGAGATTGTGACGGCATTGATGAAGTCGATATGATCGTTGGGCCTTTATAAAAAGAACCACAAGCATTGCTCCTGATACTGATACTACTGTGCCAATTATTTTGGCCCAAGTGCTTAAACTCCTCAGAGCTAGATTTTCCATCCTATTTCGGAAAATAGGAAAGGTGAAAAAAATAAAATGAAAAAGTGGTTTTTGATCATGATAGCTGAGGAGATAATTCGACACCTAAAACAAAAATGATAAAAAAATAATGGACCAAAGTCAGTAGGTCACCGCCATAAAAGCTATATGACAATTTAAACATTCTTTTGCATAATTTACCCGCAGGTCATAATTTATAATGTGTTGTATGTCTAAAACAAATAATATCTACTTAATTATTCAGCATGGATCACTACTAGAATTAGTTTGAGAATTCAATTCATGACTCAATGTGTGGATGCATAAATAGAGTTATTAGCAATCGTATGATCCCTATAGAACCGCAATAAATGATATATTTTTATTGCATATGATGTAAAACTCATATAAACATTTGGGACTTCGTTGATATTTTGAAGAAAATTAGAGACATAAGTGAGTAAACTTACTTTTAAATAAAACCATTCACACTTTCACAAAACATCAGGGATATTGGCATGTTGTAATTACTAAACGCTTGTGCCTTGTTACAATTAATTAACAGTACCGAATGGCTCAATGGACAGAAATGATCAAATAAATACAGAAACATATAAATGAGATAATTGATGAATTTGAAAAACTTTCTAAAATTTTATTCTTTTTGTTGTTAAATCGCTACTATTTTTGTTGTCTCCTTAACTAATTTTCACTATTCCATGACGTGACCTATATAATATATATGGACTTTTATTTTAATCGCCAATCATTTAGATATTTTAATATTTTTTATCCGCATGCGTCGTGTCCATTGGTTGTCACGGAACATCATTGCTCTATGAAGAATAATTTTTGCGGTCCATAATCAATTTAAGAAAATATAATAATAAAAAAAAGAGTTGGACTATTGGTCCTATCATCTCCTCATAAAATCTTCTTTTTAGTTATATTTATTTTATTTTTAAAAATGTCCTTTTTTTTAGATACATTTTTTTAAGTTCTTAATTTTTATTTAATTTATTTTATTGTTAAAACTCAAAGTATTATTGTGCTATTTTTTAATTATTTTTAATTTTATTATTAATCTATACACAAATTAAAAAGTTATATGGGTGATAAGTTTTTTAGTGTTCATTAATGGCTAAAATAACACATATTTCAAATTATAATTTCAAAGCAATTTTAAGTATATAAATATTTAATCAATAAGAAATAAAAAGAGAACAATAAATTATTTTAAATTTGGACAATTTATTTTAATTAAATAGGAAGTAACATACAAATTTTCTTTTTTTGAAAAGGATTGATTATGAAATAAGTAATTTGCTAAAAAAAATCTATATGTGTTTAATTTTCAATTGTCCTTAATTATAATTTTATTTAAAGTGGGGTTTGTAAGAATAATGTAGGGGTGCCAATAGCTCCACTCTAAAAAAAAAAGAATGATAATACTTTGGTAATTTATCACAGAAATTTTTTCTTTTCAGAAAATAATTTTAATATTTCTTTTTTTATAATTATATTCTTAAACTATAATGGCCAATTTATATTTTATCTCGATATAATTATCTAAAAATATAAGACTACTTCCAAAAATAAAAGGATGGAACCTGAAAATGATGGCAAGGATGAAGGTGAAACCAGGAGTGAGATTGCCGATCATTGAAGCAAGAGTTGGAGAGCTATATGCTATACCTGTATTCCCAAGAATCCGAAAAAAAGAACTGCTCTCCCCAACCAAAAAAAAAAAAAAGAAAAAGTTGAAATTCAAGAAAATTAATTAATAACAGAACAAATCGATCGGAGCTTGTTTCCAATGATTAAAATTCAACATACCCAACGAGGCTGAGGAGGCAGATTCTGGAGACGACAGAAGCGACGCCGTATTACTGAACAAATATTAACAAACTAAAGATGATTTTTTTATTATTGATGTGATTGACGATCAAAAGAAGATTGAGAGAATAATAGTAAATAAATACCTGCGAAAGATGAAGGGAAAAAGGAGGAGAACAAGAGTAGTAGCAGCTAGGGATGGTAATTGTACCTGTAAATTCGTAAATTCGTTCAAATTTACCTGTTAAAATTCATCCGTTGCGGATAATTTTATCCGTTGCGGGCGGATTTAGTATTATAAATTAAAACCCGCACATGGATGCGGGTGGGTTTGGTATTAACCTTATATCCAGTGGATACCCGCATGGATATCCACCAAACCCGTAATATTTTTTTCAAATATTTTTAATTTAATTTTAATCTAAAAATGTATAAAGAAAATAATGTTATTATTCAAATTATCAAATAGCCAAAGGTTTAAAGTTGTGTATGTGTGTATGTGGCCTATCTCCCATTCTAAAGTCATAACCTAAAGAAAACTAAAGACATTTCCCTTCGAATTAGTATTTGAAAATATTAATCTTAATTATTATTATAGGCATTGTGTTGGATGGGTGCTTATGGTGGTGAATGAAATAAATATCTTCTCTTGGATCTTGTTTTAAATGATAATATGAAATGTAATTATTATTTTTAGATACTAGTTTGTGTTTTTTAAATGGATTTGTGTAATTTATACTTAAATTTGAGAATTTGTGTTGGATTGATATTGAAATTTTAATTTTTTTTACATTGTTTAAATATAAAATTGAGTATGTTATATGGAATTTGAGGTTATTATTATAAATTTATATATTAAACATTTTTTATTTTAAATACGGAAATCCGCAAAAAATCCGCCGGGTACCATTACGGGTTTGGTAATTGTTAAAACCCACTGCGGGTGGGTTTTTAAAAAAAAAATTAAAACCCGCTGCGGGTTGCGGGTAGATTTGGTAATTTAAATTTTGTGCGGATTTAGGTTTGGTAATGGCAAACCCGCTGCGAGCGGTACCCATTGCCATCCCTAGTAGCAGCAAGCATAAGAATAGAAGACCAAAACAAAGTAGCTCATTCCTTCGCTAGTGGCTAACTTGAATAGAATGTTTGCGCCTACATTTGTGCACTCCGCTGCCACCATGGCTGTGAATAACGCACCATTCTTGCATGAGTTGTTCCTTTCCATCTCTACGCAGTACCCATACACTCTCTCGTTTATCTAAAAATGGCAAGGTTTGACTCTTGGTTGCTCTTACCAACCACTAAAAGAAATAAGCAATGACAATTATAGGAATTTTGTCTTTATTGGTAACCATCGAAAGAGCAGGATATTAATCGTTGTTAATGCCAATTCACACATTAATTTCGAACTAAAAGTATATTTGGGTTTGAGAATATGTTTGCTTGAAAAATTTAGCTATCATTTTTACAAGTGCCACCGATTTTGCTATTTTTTTATTATTTTATTCATAATTAACGAGACTTAGGTAGCGTTTGTTTTTTAACTTAATGACTTAAAGTGACTTAACTTAATTAATTAAGTTAATTAGATGTGTTTATTTTTATAACTTAATGGGACTTTTTAAATAATTTTAACTTAATAAAATAAGCCAATTTTTTTTTACTTTTTACTTAATAGAGACATATGAATTAAGTCAATTACTTTCTAATGTCAAAAATATCTCTGCTTTATGATTTATTTTCATGTCTATCTCAAAACCCACCCATAGATATTTACCCCACATAATAATCTCATCATTAATTTTTTAGCCGTAATGAAATCCCTCNCGATAAAATTTAAAATTTATGGTATTTTATATATTAAAATTCTAAAATAATTATGTATTCACTTGAATATAGTTTTACTTATAAATGTTAAAATATTGTGGTATTTAATATATTATTTATTTGACATTCAAATTTAATAAGGATACAAATGTAAAACTATATATTTTCAGTTTTTTAAGTTGAAAAAAACAAACAACTTAATAATTATTTTTCGAGATTTAGACAAAAAAACAAACATATTATTTAGATTCAGACATTCAGATCTATTCAGAATTCAGACTAATTCAGGTCTATTCAGATTTCAGACAAAAAAACAAACGCCACCTTAGTGACAAAATTTGTATTATTATTGGATTGGTTTCTTTATTGTCTAAAATTTATTATTTTTTTTTCTAGTTTATGACTTTGTTTTCTTTTTCTTTATACTTTAAGATAATTACTACTAGTATAAATAGTCATCTCTTGTAACCTTAAAAATATATTTGAATTCAATTCAAAATTATGTGTGAGTGTTTTAGTATAGTTAATTCTCAATATTTTACGGAATTAATGAGTCTTAACCTCCCTAAGTTCATGATACTATTTCGAATCAACGTGAATTTAGTTCATTTCTTTGTGCTGATATTCTCTAAAATCAACAAAATATTAAAATATTAATTTTTTGCTGCATCACTTAATATTAAAAAACATATTATTTTCAAATGTATAGGTATATTAATTATTCTATTTTTTATTATGTAGTGGGGGTGGGCAAACGGTTCGATTTTTGCGGAACCAAATCAAAATCTTTCAGTTCGATTTAGAGAATCAGAACCGAACGAGTAAAAAATAAGCAAATCGATTGGTTTCTCTTCAGTTTGGGTCAAAACCAAACCCATCCAAGTACACACATCACTGGGAATGGCTGTGAATAACACACCATCTTTGAATGAGTTGCTCCTTTCCATCTCTATACAATACACACACTCTCTATCGTTCGTTGGGAATGCCAAGGTTTGACTTTTAATTGCTCTTATCAACCATTAAAAAAAATATACAATGACAATTATAGGAATTTTGTCTTTTCAACTATCAAGAGAGGAAGATGCTATTCATTGTTGATGCCAATTCACACATTAATTTCGAACTAATATATTTGGGTCTGAGAACATGTTTGATTGAAAAATTCAGTTATCATTCTTGCTATTGTTGTCTGCCTAAATATTTCTAAAAGTGCTGTCGGTCTTGCTATTTTTATTATTTTATTCATAATCACTGAAACTTAATGATGCCTATTAGAAATTCTTATGATATTTAGATTAGTTTTCTTATTGTCTAGAGTTTATCATTCTTTTCTTTCTAGTTTTAGACTTTATTTCATTTTTTATGATTTAAGATAATTACTAATAATATAAATAACCCTCTCTTTTAGCCTTTGAAAGTAGATTTAAGTTTAAAGTTCTATATGAGTTTTTAAGATTAGTTGATTTTCGGTATTTTGCAGAATCTATGAGTCTTAACCCCATAAGTTTATCATATTCTTTGGAATGAACATGAATTTAGTTCCTTCTTTTATTTTAGTATTATTTAGAATCAATTGAATATTAAAATATTAATTTTCCGCAGCATCACTTAGTATTCAAAACATATTATTTTTAAATGTAAAGGTATGTATGTTAATTATTCTGCTTTTGATTATGTAGTAGGGTTGGGCAAATGATTTAGTTTTTGTCGAACCGAGTTGAAATCTTTCCGTGTGGTTCGGTTCGATTCAGAGAGTAAGAATCAAATGGGTCAAAAATAAGTAAACTGGTTGGTTTGTGTTCAGTTCGGGTCAAAACTGAACCAAATCGACAAACTAATCAATTCTTCCACTTGAAATTAAAAAAATGTTTAAAATTAAAACATATAAATAAATAAAGAGTTTCTAAACCCTGAATCACACGCGCACGTGCGCGCGATAGCTTTCCCATCTATCTCTCACACTAGGCCGACAGACACACAGATGCACACCACCCATCTTTCCCAATCCATGTCTCTCACACCGGCACACACACCCTCACCAATTCACCATCTCTCTCCATCTCATGCCCCACACACACACCCCTCCATCTCGCTTACATTATCTCACATCGGTACACGCACACCCTTACCATTTGAAGGATACAAGTCTAAATCGACAAGTATAATTCAACCAACGAACATCGAGATCATTAGAAGTGAGATAAATTGAACGCCCAAAATAAACAACGGTATCAAGAGAATCACATTCAAGCCAAATAAGAGACCAACCCTTAGACATGACAACCTCTAAAATCATAGCGACAACATACAACTTAGAGTAAAATGATGAATAAACCCCTAAAGACATAGCTTCAATTGACAATGCATACAAGCGGTTAGCAATAAGATATTTGATACCGTACAATCTATGTATGTCTTCAACTTGAAGGACTTTGCAACAATGAGATTTTACAAGAGTCTTCGTTCCTTTCCCCTTCATCATTGGCCTTTCCCCATAATACAGCATAAAACCCTACACATATTATTACTCCTCCAATCACGCTGCATGCAACAAAAGAGATTATTATTAAGAAAGACATTAATAAGTCATACAAAAACAAAAATGGATTTAAATTTTGTGATAAGTTGATAATCTTTCTACTTTTTTTCTTTTAATAATTTGTAATTGATAGTTATTAAATAAGAAATAATATAAAATTAAATTTTAACCATATATTGTTATAAATTCACGTTAGCAAAAGATCATAAAAAGTTCGGCCCCGACTCGAAATTCAAAACAAAAACTAGCAAGCCAACTAGTGGGTAATTGATTATAATAATATTACCTCCCTAGATGAAGAGCCTCGCCGAGGAATATGAAACTCATAATGGCTGCGATGGCAATTGATAAAGGCTTGAAAATTGCTGTGTACACAGGGCCTTTCATGCGCAGGCCAAATGTGTGCACAACAGCACTAAATGTTAATCCAAAAAATGCCTGAAACAAAAAGAAAAGAATCTTTCACTAAGCATTTCAATCGATGCCCTTCTTCGGAATTCAAGTCTCTTCTATTGGATTGGAGTCTTACCGAATATACAATGGAAGCCAATTCTACGTCAGGTTTTAGCCTCCAAGCACTCAAATTTGACTCTCCCATGAAACATATCGGCGCAGATATAATTGTGGCAAACAAGCCGTAAAGCAATGTTACGACAAATTCTGCTGGGTATAACTTCATAATTTGGGTCTGTTAAAAAGTCACAGAATCCCAAATATCTTTAAAATCTTTATATGAAAGTATATTAGAGAATTAATGTAATAATTTTACGAGGATACTAAAAGTCCCAACATTTGAATACTACATAGATATGGTGGTTTTATCTGTAACTGTAACATCATGATGTGATTAATAATTGACCAAATGAGGTTCTGTTTAATAAGCTGACACATTAATTGGGATTACTCGTATGCTGAAACTCTCAGCATTATTCATAATTTTGTTATGTACCTGTATAATGTACCAGACTGAAATAAGTAGGTTCTCAATAAGAAGCAATATGCCACCGATGACCCATCTTGACTGTGTTGATTGTAGAGGCCATTGAAGAGATTGTGAAGGCATTGATGAAGTCGATATGATAGTTGGGCCTTTATAAAGAACCACCAGCATTGCTCCTGATACTGATACTATCGTGCCAAGTATTTTAGCCCAAGTGCTTAAACTCCCCAATGCCAGTTTTTCCATCCTATTTGGGGAAAATAAGAAAGAGAAAAAGATCAAATGAAAAAGTGACAGATTTTTTTTTTTTTATCCCAAGAGACTAATATATAAAATTACAATTCACATTATATGAGAATACTTATTGATATATTTATAATTAAATAATTTTAAGACAATAATTTAAATTTTGACATTCTTAAATATTCGAGAGATGTCATTCCACTTTAATTTCGAGAGAGAAAAAAAATATTTTTCCACAATTATTTACATAATTGTAAAAAAGTAATAGTACACGATGATAGCTGAGGAGATATTTCGACATCAAAAGACAAAAGGGATAAAAAATAATGGACCAAAGTCAGTGGGTCACCGCCAT
Organism: Citrus medica; assembly: GCA_002013955.2. Classification (NCBI taxonomy): domain Eukaryota; kingdom Viridiplantae; phylum Streptophyta; class Magnoliopsida; order Sapindales; family Rutaceae; genus Citrus; species Citrus medica. The sequence continues at coordinate 5,647 of MKYO02011564.1, read as the reverse complement.
AAAAGTTATATGACAACTTAAGACATTCTTTGAGATATTTTACACCCAATGTGTTATATGTCTAAAACAAAATAATATTTATTTAATTATTTAACTTAAATCACTATTAAAATAAGTCTGAGAGATAGTTTCATGATTAAACATGCTGATTGTATGATCTCTATAGATCCGCAATAAAAGTATATTTTTATGTCATATGGTCTAAAACTCTTATAAGCATTTGGGACTTTGTTGACATATTGAAGAAAATTAGAGACGCAAGTGAGTAAACTTACTTTTAAATAAAACCATTCACACTTTCTCAAAACATCAGGGATATTGGCATGTTGTAATTGCTAAATGTTTGTGCATTGTTGCAATTAATTATCAGTACTGAACGAGTCAATGGACATAAATGATCAAAATCAATACAGAAACGTATAAATGAGATAACTGACGAATTTGACAGACTTCCTAAAATTTTATTCTTGTAGTTGTTAAATCGCTACTGTTCGTGTTGTCTCTTTCACTAATTTCCACTATTCCATTTACAATGGAAGCCAATTCTACGTCAGGTTTTAGCCTCCAAGCACTCAAATTTGACTCTCCCATGAAACATATCGGCGCAGATATAATTGTGGCAAACAAGCCGTAAAGCAATGTTACGACAAATTCTGCTGGGTATAACTTCATAATTTGGGTCTGTTAAAAAGTCACAGAATCCCAAATATCTTTAAAATCTTTATATGAAAGTATATTAGAGAATTAATGTAATAATTTTACGAGGATACTAAAAGTCCCAACATTTGAATACTACATAGATATGGTGGTTTTATCTGTAACTGTAACATCATGATGTGATTAATAATTGACCAAATGAGGTTCTGTTTAATAAGCTGACACATTAATTGGGATTACTCGTATGCTGAAACTCTCAGCATTATTCATAATTTTGTTATGTACCTGTATAATGTACCAGACTGAAATAAGTAGGTTCTCAATAAGAAGCAATATGCCACCGATGACCCATCTTGACTGTGTTGATTGTAGAGGCCATTGAAGAGATTGTGAAGGCATTGATGAAGTCGATATGATAGTTGGGCCTTTATAAAGAACCACCAGCATTGCTCCTGATACTGATACTATCGTGCCAAGTATTTTAGCCCAAGTGCTTAAACTCCCCAATGCCAGTTTTTCCATCCTATTTGGGGAAAATAAGAAAGAGAAAAAGATCAAATGAAAAAGTGACAGATTTTTTTTTTTTTATCCCAAGAGACTAATATATAAAATTACAATTCACATTATATGAGAATACTTATTGATATATTTATAATTAAATAATTTTAAGACAATAATTTAAATTTTGACATTCTTAAATATTCGAGAGATGTCATTCCACTTTAATTTCGAGAGAGAAAAAAAATATTTTTCCACAATTATTTACATAATTGTAAAAAAGTAATAGTACACGATGATAGCTGAGGAGATATTTCGACATCAAAAGACAAAAGGGATAAAAAATAATGGACCAAAGTCAGTGGGTCACCGCCATAAAAGTTATATGACAACTTAAGACATTCTTTGAGATATTTTACACCCAATGTGTTATATGTCTAAAACAAAATAATATTTATTTAATTATTTAACTTAAATCACTATTAAAATAAGTCTGAGAGATAGTTTCATGATTAAACATGCTGATTGTATGATCTCTATAGATCCGCAATAAAAGTATATTTTTATGTCATATGGTCTAAAACTCTTATAAGCATTTGGGACTTTGTTGACATATTGAAGAAAATTAGAGACGCAAGTGAGTAAACTTACTTTTAAATAAAACCATTCACACTTTCTCAAAACATCAGGGATATTGGCATGTTGTAATTGCTAAATGTTTGTGCATTGTTGCAATTAATTATCAGTACTGAACGAGTCAATGGACATAAATGATCAAAATCAATACAGAAACGTATAAATGAGATAACTGACGAATTTGACAGACTTCCTAAAATTTTATTCTTGTAGTTGTTAAATCGCTACTGTTCGTGTTGTCTCTTTCACTAATTTCCACTATTCCATATCTAAAGCAAAAATGTTGAAAGTTGTTCAGAAAGGATGAGAATAATTTATTCTAACCGCCAATCATTTAGATTTTTTTTTGTCCATTTTGGTTGTCATGGAACATCATTGGTGTATCAAGAATAATTTCTGTGGTCCATAATCAATTTAAGAAAATATAATAATTATGAAAAAAAGACCAATAATATTCTGGTAATTTAGTAAAATAATCATATAAACTTTTTCTTCTCAGGAAATAATTATTAATATTTCTTTTTTTTTTCCTGATAATTATATTCTTAGACTATAATGGTCAATTTATATCTTATCTCGATGTAATTGTCTAAAAATAATAGAGTACTTTTAAAAATAAAAGGATGGAACCTGAAAATGATAGCAAGGATGAAGGTGAAAGCAGGAGTGAGATTGCTGATCATTGAAGCTAGAGTTGGAGAGCTATATGCTATACCTGTATACCCAAGAATCTGATACGAGGATCTGCTCTCCCCCCACCACCAAAAAAAGAGAGTAAAAATTCAAGAAAATTAATTAATAACCAAACAAATCAATCAAAGCTTTGTTTCCAGTGATTAATATTCTACATACCCAACGAGGCTAAGGAGGCAGATTCTGGAGATCACAGGAAACTTTAACAACGGAAGCGACGCCGTGTTACTGAACAAGTATTAACAAATTAAAGATGATTTTTTTGATTGGTGATGTGATCGATGATCAAAAGAAGATTTGAGAGAATAATAGTCAATCAAGTACCTGCGAAAGATGAAGGGGAAAAAGAGGAGAACAATAGTAGTAGCAGCATAAGAATAGAAGACGAAGACAAAGTAGCTCATTCCTTTGCCAGCGGCTAACTTGAATAGAATGTTCAAGCCTACATTCGTGCACTCCACTGCCACCATGGCTGTGAATAACAGACCATCCTTGTATGAGTTGCTCCTTTCCATCTCTACACAGTACACACACTGTCTATCGTTCGCTGGGAATGGCAAGGTTTGATTCTTAATTGCTCTTACCAACCATTAAAAAAATAAAAATATATAATGACAATTATAGGAATTTTGTCTTTATTGATAAACTATCGAGAGAGGAAGACGCTATTCGTTGTTGATGCCAATTCACACATTAATTTCGAACCAAAAGTATATTTGGGTTTGAGAACATGTTTGGTTGAAAAATTCAGTTATCAATCTTGCTGAGTGCTGTCCGCCTACACATTTCAATAAGTGCCATCGGTCTTGCTATTTTTATTATTTTATTCATAATCAACGAGACACAGTGATGCTTATTAGATTTCTTATCATACTTGATTAGTTTTCTTATTTTCTAAAGTAAATTATTCTTTTTTTTTCTAGTTTAGAACTTTATTTTCCTTCTTTTAAAGATAATTACTATTAATATAAATAGTCATCTCTTATATCATTTGAAGGTAGATTTAAATTTAATAATACTTTCAATTTTCAGAGTTCTGTATGTTTTTTAAGGTAGTTCTCTCTTTTTTGAAATATGAGTAAAGTAAATGTTTCTCGAATATTAGAGATGGTAAAAATATAAATTGTGTTATATAAAATTTGTAAATTAATTTAAGTATTTATCTGATTGTAAATATCAATATATTAATCTCATTAAATATGAGTTATAATCTGTCACACTCACACTCTTATCCTTATCACTAAGGAATCTACTGCCTGTGTTCCCCGGCATTTCTATGTTCCCACTAAAGTCTCTTTCGGCTCCGCCAGTGGTAGGGACTTCACACTCACACTCTTATCCTTATCACTAAGGAATCTACTTCGAACTTGAACCTCGAGAGAGATTCGGACCACCGAGAACAACACTTTTGTGTCTCTACCATATAAAGATGGATGGACCATGCCTCACCAGACAGCCTTCCCCACAATGGTCGGACGAAGCGACAACAGTTGTGGCAGACTTAAAGCAAAAGTGCCAGTCACTTTCACCATTAAAGATACCTGACAAAGGACAACTCATCTTTCCTCAAAAAAAGAAGTCTTAGCAGTCACCAAAGGGAGTAATTCTGTAAGGTGTGGCGCCCTCTTTGAAAGGCCAAGAGAGCCGTGTTTAAATTTTCCACCCTAAAACACTACAGATATGCAGAGAGCTAATCCTCCAAATCCAATGCCGGGGAACACAGGCTTCTCGAATAAATGAGGGTAACTTTCCCTTGTTCTTCTCATTTCATCTTCGTCTGCTGCTCCAGTCATCACAATCAGGTGTACTACAGACTTGTGGGGAAACTGGACTGTGAGTATTGTACATAGGAACAGTCCCATACACTGTGCAGAAGTACCAAACCAGTTCTGGGCTCGAGACCAATATTTCTATTTATGAAAATGAAGGAAGGTTACTTCATTGAAGGGAATGAGGGATTTAAAATACAAACTTAGACTCCAAGACTCGATGCCTAAGAACAAACCAAGGGTTCCCTTTTATAGGCATTAGGGAACCACTATTACAAACTGTAGACCTTATCACTAAGGAATCTACTTTACAACTCACTCCTTTACTTTATGTCACACTCACACTCTTATCCTTATCACTAAGGAATCTACTTCGAACTTGAACCTGGAGAGAGATTCGGACCACCGAGAACAACACTTTTGTGTCTCTACCATATAAAGATGGATGGACCATGCCTCACCAGACAGCCTTCCCCACAATGGTCGGACGAAGCGACAACAGTTGTGGCAGACTTAAAGCAAAAGTGCCAGTCACTTTCACCATTAAAGATACCTGACAAAGGACAACTCATCTTTCCTCAAAAAAAGAAGTCTTAGCAGTCACCAAAGGGAGTAATTCTGTAAGGTGTGGCGCCCTCTTTGAAAGGCCAAGAGAGCCGTGTTTAAATTTTCCACCCTAAAACACTACAGATATGCAGAGAGCTAATCCTCCAAATCCAATGCCGGGGAACACAGGCTTCTCGAATAAATGAGNTAACCCCCCCCCCCCCCCTAAAAAAAAAGACACTATTAACTTCAATTGATAGTGCATCCAAGCGGTTAGCGATAAGATATTTGATACCGTACAATCTATATATATCTTCAATTTTAAGGGCTTTCCAACAATGAGACTTTACTAGAGTCTTTGTTTCCCCCTTCTTCGTCATTGGCCTTTCCCCATATTACAACATAAAACCCAACACATATGATTACTCCTCCAATCACACTGCATGCAGCAGAAGGAATTACAATCAAGAAAAATATTAATAAATCATATAAAAACAAAAATGAATTTGGATTCTGTGCTGAGCTGATAAGTTTTTTTTATATTTTTTTAATAATGTTATGATAAGTAGTTATTAGATAATAAAAAATAAAAATTTAAATCTTAATTATACATTGTTATAAATACACATATGATAAAAGATTTTTAAAAGCTCAGCACCGATTCGAAATTCAAAACAGAGACTAGCAAGCCAACTAGTGCGGAGTTGATTATAATAGTAATACCTCCCTAGATGGAGAGACTCGCCAAGGAATATGAAACTCATAATGGCTGCGATGGCAACTGATAAAGGCTTGAAAATTGCTGTGTACACAGGGCCTTTCATGCGTAAGCCAAATGTATGCACAAC
>MKYO02011553.1:7134-17455 GCA_002013955.2 Citrus medica | reverse complement strand
TATGTGGATGACATGATCACCAAGTCAAGAGAACCGAGAGATCATGTGAAGCACTTGGAAGAGACCTTCGAATTGTTGAGGAGGTATGAGATGAAGCTGAACTTGGAGAAATGTGCATTTGGGGTCGGCTCAGGCAAATTTTTGGGATACCTGGTGAGCCATCGAGGGATTGAGGCCAACCCGGAAAAGATACGGGCGGTGATAGAAATGAGGTCCCCACGAACAATTAAGGAGGTGCAGAGCCTAACGGGGAAATTGACAGCATTGAACCGATTCATTTCGCGAGCCACTAATAAATGTCACCATTTTTTCCAAGTCATAAAGAAATGGAAGAAGATGGAGTGGACACCGGAATGCGAGGAGGCATTTGGACAGTTGAAGGAATACCTGGCTCACGCCCCGTTACTATCAACTCCGAGAGGGGGTGACCAGCTGCTTCTGTACTTGGCAATCTCCAAGTGGGCTACTAGCTCGGTCTTAATCAGGGAAGAGGAAGGGAAGCAACACCCGGTATACTACACAAGCAAGGCCTTGGTAGATGCAGAAACCAGATATCCACTAACAGAGAAATGGGCGCTGGCTCTGATAACGGCAGCACGCAAACTCCGACCATATTTTCAAGCCAACCAGATCGTGGTGATGACTGACCAGCCCCTCCGGAAAGTGCTTCAAAAACCAGATGCGTCTGGTCAGTTAGTAAAATGGTCTGTAGAGCTAAGTAAGTTTGACCTGTCTTATAAGCCTCGAAGAGCAATCAAAGCCCAAGCCCTGGCCAATTTTATGGTTGACCGTGCTCTACCAGGGGAAGAGATTCCGGAGGCACAACCAATAGAGCAGGAGAAACCAGAGAGGGAGTGGCTGGTGATGGTCGATGGGTCATGTAGTGAACAAGGATCCGGAGCAGGAGTTGTAATCCGGAGCCCAGAAGGGGTCGAGGTATCCTATGCAGTAAAATTCGAGTTCCAACTTACGAATAACCAAGCTGAATACGAAGCCTTCATTACTGGACTCGGGCTTGCACATGCACTACGAGCAGAAAGGGTAGAAATCCGAGCAGATTCCCAGCTAGTATGTAACCAGCTCAGCGATCAGTTCCAAGCAAGGGGAGAAAAGATGGGTCTTTATCTAAAGAAAGCAAAGCAGATGGTTGGGCTTTTCCAAGAGGTGGAGGTAAAGCAGATATCCCGGAATGAGAATTACCGAGCTGATATGCTGGCTAGAATGGCTGCAACGGCAGATCCGAAATTACCTAAGTCGGTTCCACTAGAGGTAAAGACCTCGCCGAGTATAGGAGAGGAGGTGGAGGTGATGAGCGTAAGCATTGGAGAATCATGGATGGACCCGATTCGTGCGTATGTCCGGGATGGAATCTTACCGGAGGACAAAAGGCAAGCAAGGATATTAAAATGCCGAGCAGCGAGGTACACGCTACTAGATGGTGTGCTATATCGCCGAGGGTTCACCTTACCCCTGCTAAGATGCGTGGATGATGAGGAAGCAGATTATGTATTGAGGGAGATTCATGAAGGGATATGCGGCAATCACTCGGGAGCAAGAACTTTAGCCTTCAAGGCACTCCGTCAAGGATACTTCTGGCCAACCATGCATCAGGATGCGAAAAGAATGGCAAGGAGCTGTAAAACTTGCCAAAGCTTCTCTGAGGTTCCTGCACAACCCCCAGAAATGCTGACCACTATGACATCCTCGTGGCCTTTCGCTCAATGGGGAATCGATTTAATTGGTCCGTTACCTAAGGGCCGAGGATCAGCGACACATGCAATTGTGGCGATAGATTACTTCACCAAGTGGGTAGAAGTGGGAGTCCTCAGCCAAATCACGGAGAGGAAGACAACAGATTTCATTTGGAAAAATATCATTTGTAGATACGGGATCCCCTATGCCATTATTACAGACAATGGGAGACAATTTGACAACGGCAACTTCAGAGAATTTTGCCAGAATTTGGGGGTGGACCTGAGGTTCTGCACCCCCGCACATCCCCAGGCAAATGGACAAGTGGAAGCAGCCAATAAAGTCATAAAGAAGCTTTTGAAAACTAGATTGGGGGAGAAGAAGGGAGCTTGGGTTGACGAGCTACCAGGAGTATTATGGGCCTACCGGACAACTCACAAAACCGCCACAGGGGAAACCCCGTTCGCTTTAGCTTTTGGTCATGAGGCAGTAGTCCCAGCAGAAATCGGAGTGGGGACACATCGAACGAAATATTTCGCTGAAGAGCAGAACGATGAGCAGATCTGCTTAAACCTGGACCTGCTTGAGGAGAAAAGGGAAGGGGCCTCGCAGAGAGTGGCCCAGTGTCAGCTACGGGTCAAGCGTTATTACAACAAGAACGTACGCGTGAGGCAGTTCCGAGCAGGAGATTGGGTACTTAGAAGAGTGAATCAAAACACCAGGGATCCCAACCATGGTACTCTTGGCCCAAAATGGGAAGGTCCGTACAGGGTAATACGAGCCACTGGACCAGGAGCTTATAAGTTGGCCTACCAAGATGGACGGGACGTGAAGAGGTCATGGAATGCCGAGCACTTGAAGAAGTATTTTCAGTAAGCAAAGTGCTCTACTAAATCCTCATTGTGACAAACTGTTTGTGTTAACTGCATAGTACTTTTGTAATATATTCAAGTTTTAATACAAATGAATTCAGCATGAAATCCCCCGGTTAATAAGCCCATCAGAATTTCTATTAAGGCAAGTAAGTGCCTGTTTCTGCTCGGTCAACGAAAGACCAGCAGCTAAATCTATGAAATTTCCACTAAGGCAAGTAAGTGCCTGCTTCTGCTCGATCAACGAAAGACCAGCAACTAAACCTACAAAATTTCACTAAGGCAAGTAAGTGTCTGCTTCTGCTCGGTCAACGAAAGACCAACAACTAAATCTACAAAATTTCTACTAAGGCAAATAAGTGCCTGCTTCTGCTCGGTCAACGAAAGACCAGCAGCTAAACCTACGAAATTTCACTAAGTCAAGTAAGTGCCTGCTTCTGCTCGGTCAACGAAAGACCAGCAGCTAAACCTACGAAATTTCACTAAGTCAAGTAAGTGCCTGCTTCTGCTCGGTCAGCGAAAGAACCAGTAGCTAAATCTACGAAATTTCTACTAAGACAAGTAAGTGCCTGCTTCTGCTCGGTCAATGAAAGACCAGCAGCTAAATCTATGAAATTTTTACTAAGGCAAGTAAGTGCCTGCTTCTGCTCGGTCAATGAAAGACCAGCAGTTAAATTAGCAAAATTTCTACAAAGGCAAAGTAAGGGCCTATCCCTGCTTGGTCACCGAAGACCAGCAGAAAATTTTGTGAAAATTGTACTAAGGCAAACGAACGCCTATTCCTGCTCGGTATACTAAAGAACCAGCTGACAAAAATCAGGTAAATGGTTAAGTTCACTTGCAGAAACAACCCGTAAAAAAGAAACAAGCAAGAAAGCCAATAGAAAACATTTGAAAATTTATTAATATTCCAATGTTTACAAAGCCAATGAAAATCCAGGGTCTTTACACAATTAGACCTAAGGCTCAGGAGGGTCAACGGTCTCAGCAGGCGAAGGATCAGCTACCTCTGGGAGTGGAAGATCAGCTATACTGGGAGGAGGAGGCATGGACGATTGACCCACTTCGAAAGTGCGTCCCTCAGCTCCTCCCTCTTGCACTCCATCCAAAGGAACCACCACCTGATCCTGCTCACCTTGCTCCCTGTCTGTCTGGCCGATTTCCGCCATATACCGCTGCACTCCAGCCTCCAGCTTACTCATGTCCAGCTCGGGATATTCTTCTTTAAGCACGGACATGATACACTTATAGGAGAAAGCAACCCCAGAATCATACTCGGCATCCAGCCGGTCCTCCACATCCCCAGATTTGCCTTTCTCCTCGGCCAGCTGTTCAGTTAGGGATTTGATTTCTCCCTCAAGGGCAGTCCTCAAAGTATCTTTCTCACTTTGAGTTACCTGAAGGTCAGACTTCAGGTTGCCCAACTCATCCTCAAGCTTGGAGGCAGTGGACTCAGCAATTGCAGTTTTCTCCTCCAGCTCCGCGATCTGCTTGTTCAGCTCGGCCAGTTTCTCCTTGGAGCGATCAGCAGAGTCAGCTTTCTTCTTCAGCTCCTGATTATCAGCTTGGAGTTTCCTCTCATGGCGTATGGATGCGCTCTTGTAACACGAAACCATGGTGGCCAACCTGAAGGAAACCCTTTGAACAGAGGCAGCCAGCTCGGAGAGTTCCATACTCTCAATGTCCTTCACCATCTTGGGCCCAACTGATCTCTTGTAATCCTTCTGATACGGGCTCAGATAGTCACCCTGATCCCGAGATGGAAGTGGAGAAGATCGGTCCCCAGATTGTAGGCTGACCTCAGGGCTCTTGTCGGAAGCTCTCTCCCCGCTACTCTTACGAGGTGGAGGAGGGGGTAGAGCAGGAACTGGAGCCTTAGAAGGACCAGCACTGGTTTTCTTCGGAGGAGGAGGAGGGTGGCTCGAGCTGCTCGATGCCCGGCCACGCTTTCTGCTCATCGCGCTGAGGATCTTGTTGTCCATCCCAGCGGCAATATCTACTAAGCCCGAACCGACCAAGTTTGTTGGTGACAGGAGGTCTTGACAGGTAGACGCGTTCACCAAAGCGGTTTCCACCTGGAGCAAAGGTCGATCCTCGAGAGTCTTAACCAACCTCCACGATTCTGAAAAAACAGACAAGGTTAAAGAACCCAATAAGTAGCAATTCGAGAAAGAAAATATAGGCAAAAATGAACGACCTGGGGTGACAAATTGCGTTGGAAGGTAAATGTCACCACCCAACGACCGAATTGATGGACACCAGTTTCCCCCAGCAAAGAAGAATTTGTTCTTCCAATTTTTGCACGAGGAGGGGAAGCCGGTGATTGGCTTTCTCTTCGCCGAACTGGACATGAAGTAGTACCAGCCTGCTTCCTTGGGGCTGCTCCGCAGCTGATATAGATGCTTTACCTCAACAAGGGAGGGTTCCTCCAACTTGCACCTCTCCCACAACACAAACATAGCTGAGAGAACCCTCCACCCGTTTGGGTGTAGCTGACCTGGGGCCAGATGCATACCCTCCAGAATCTTGGCGAAGTAACGCTGAAGAGGCAGCCGAGCTCCTAGTTTGAAGCTCTCCAGGTGCATCGTCACATACCCCCGCGGAGGCCGACTAGGAACATCACCTTTTTCAGGAATCACAAGGAGAACCTCCTTAGGAATATCATAGAGAATCCTAAGCTTGAACAGGTCATCTTGGGTGGTGGCGCAAGCTATGTGATCAATAGAGTAAGAATCTGCCTCCATCCTATGCCCAAGATGTCGTTTCTCAGGAGGTCGGCTCGGCTCGGAGCTGCTTCCTTCACTATCACCCTCTCCTATAGGAACCTCGGCCCCACCAGAACTGTGGTTCTCACCCGAACCCGACGCAGGTCCCCCCCTATTTCCTATAAGCTCTAACTCAGGGGAGGGTGAAATGGCCAAAGGATGTGGGTACTCAAGGACATCCCTACTCTGGGATAAGCATACACTTCGAGAGGGATTCAAAAAATCTGTGGGTATGGACAAGTTAAGGTCTGAATCCCCAGGTTCATCATCACCCTCATCAACGATTACCTTTCTTTTCCGGTTTGACATACCGAATCCCAAGAGAAAACAAAGAAAACTTATATATACGGATACAAAAGGGATCAACACGGAACCCAATCAACAACAATCAGAGAAGAGATTAAAGGCAATACCTGAAATGAACTGGCCTGGGTAGCGCAGTCGTGATAGAGAATAAACTAGTAAGTAGAAGCTCCGGATGTAAGAAGTCTGGGTAAAGTTCAGAAAGGAGATATGTTAGTGACGGAGAACTGAATCGCAAAATGATAATAATTTTAGCCTATGGATTTGGAACGAAAAGGGGGGAAAACGGAAGCATTTAAGTGATTGGATATGCCAGCTCACTCACCAGATATCGAGGAAAGATAACTCGTCGTTTCAAATTTCAAAATATGAAGAGTCGGGAAGCGCCACGTCATTAACCACCACAAGAGGCCAGACTGGAGCAAGCCCAGATATGCAATAGACAGGCTCATTAAGGCCCATGCTCAGAAGACCAGAGGAGAAGCCCCGGGCTGGTCAGCTTCGACCATCAGTTTCTACTCTTCTCTCATTTCACTCGCAAGACCAGAAACTGGGGGACTGGTGTTGAGTACGTAAAAGCACCAGGTCGGCCATGCTACTATTTCCGCCCTGGTATGGCTCACCTCAACCAAATGGTGCAAGCAGAGCGTGGAGGCGAATGTGGCCCGACCAGAGACGAGTGCCCGACCAGAGGTATATGCCGAGCCGATACCCGTTTCCTGAAAAAGCGGGAACACGATCCCACAGACTCATGGCGTTTGCGCTTTTCCCGGAACCGTTACGAGACATTCAATACCCCACGTCTACCCATGATGTAGCAATTAAAGCTCCATAAAAGACCACTACCCGAAAAAGGAGGAAGGAAGACAGAAGGGGAACGTGGAATAATGGCTATAAAAGGAGGAAAAACCGATGAAGAAAGGGAGGAAAAAATTAAGAGAGGGAAAACGCTGCCAAATTGCAACCAGACTTTTTCTCTTACAAACTGTGAAACAAGTCAAAAACCCTTCTTAAATCCGAATTACATTGTTTTTCCCGTAAACACCTTGTGCTAACTTAGGCATCGGAGGGTTTACGCCGGCAAAACCACCGGCGTCTCTGATCCGTTTTTGGTGAACGCAGGTCTAGCAAGAGAAAGGAAGGTGACTCCACCCCAGTGATCCGAGCAGCAGCTGACAACTTTAACGTTGGTGAAAGAATCTGGTCGGTCATAAAGCGAGCGGATTTGAGCATCAACATTGCCTTCGCCGGAAGGGCTACTCCAAACTTGGCCTTTTTGTTCTTGTCTACCATTGCCAATCTGCAATAATTCAAAGAGGAAGCTAATTGAGACGATATATAAGCGGTTTCTATCGAGGCAAGAGAAACGCTAAATAATTAGCAAGAATAGCAAAATTATTATTATACACTCCGAGCAAGAAAACAAAATGGAACTTCCTCGAAGCACTCTTTCAGAAGAACACCCGATAAATCGAATGCATGTATAGTTATATCCACCCACATGCATTATTGTGATGTGTTGAAGACACATATAGAGGAGGTGCCAGACAGCACAGCACAACACAACACTGCACTGCACAGAGTATTCGAGGAAAACTAATTCAAAGAAAGAATCAAAATGTATTATTGTCTCATACATATTTCAATATGCAATGTGGTCCAGATACATGATAAAATATATGCATGGAGTTCGCTTGTGGTCTTGAAAATGTTGATTTGTTTCCTTCCAACACCCGCCAACCAAAACATGAGTTTTGCTCACATACATTCCTTCCTTGTATTGCAGCCAGCCATCCAGAATATAATGAGTTGCACATAATTAAGTTTTCCCCGGTAGGGAGACGATCTATCATTTTTAAATATAATGAAATTGGTGTCTTATGCAATATGTATCAGTGCATGCATGAACAACATTGGAAAGCACATCTCCAAGTGGGATCACAGGATTATCTCATTATCTGATTTCTTATTGAGTAAAAATATATGTGAGTGATTACTAATTAATAAATAAATTAAATCCTACCCATACACTATCATTTAAAGATACATGACACAAAATCTTTAAAATCTCATGAGGAGAGGATTTTTATCCCTGCAAGTGATGTAGATGTTTTATGCGTTATTTGGTATAATTTTTCAAATAAAATTTATTTAAGTAGAGCTGTTATTAGTAGGGCTTTTATAAGCAGACTTTTCACCATAAAAATATTAATTATTTGGTTGTCAATAAAATTTTTTATTAAAAATTATAAAATTACTTTAACAAGTAAGTTTTTTAAAGTTATGCAATGAAATGAATGAAAAAAGATTATCACATAAATAAATGATATTTTAGACATGTTAACATTTAAAAAAAAACTTTTCAACCTCTACTATTAAAAATCCAAAATTTGAGGTTTTGCTTCTATTAAACAAAATAATTTATTTAATCTTTAAAAGCTCAACTCAAAAAACAATCAAACAACAACAATATTATTTTAAAAGAGTTTATGACATTAAATAAATACTTACAGTCATTAGATAAGGTATACTAAAGAGATACTTAAATGAGAAACTATTGAAGAATAAAAGATAGAAACCCAAACTCACTCCAACAAACCCAAACCTAGGGATGTCAAAATCCAAATCCGGATCCGCATTGATAATTTGCAATCCGAATCCTTATCCGGATTTGCATTATTTATTGTGGATTCGATTGAGGGTTATATATGTACAGATTCTGAGTATCCAAATTCATACATTTATAATATTTATTTGTAAATTCACAATATTTAACTATTTAAAAATAATAATCATCTAATACTAAACAAATCTAAGATAATCTTACATAATGTTTTATGGGTACTTGGGTGTATTATGTGTAATGGATTTTTAGTTTAGGGTTTGTATTTTCTTATATAAATTTTAAATTTTATTAATTTATTTAAAAAAATAAATTCGAATATTCGATTTTTAAGATGTAAGTGGATCTGAATCCGCATCCGGATAGGTGTGGATCTCCAATTTCAAGCCTTTTTGACACTAGGCAGCAGCTAGTTCTTAAGTCGAACCTAATGGGTTAAAAGCCCAAAGGCCAACCAATCAAATCCTAATCCAATTGCACATCCGCTCTCTCAGTAAACCCTAATACTCTCTTCTCTCTCTCTCTCTCTCTCTCTCTCTTTTCAGTTTCTCACTCTCCATCCCATCTCCTCCTCTACCTCCGCCTTTCCCTTTGTATAGTACACGAATTAAACTCTGATCTATAAGCAATAATGGCGGCAGCTAGTTACGATTACGAAGACGCTCCGGCCGATTACGATGGTTCAGCGGATGCGCGCGCTTCATCCCAAGACCTAGGCTACGACCCTAACTTCGTGCCTGACTCCGTAAAGTCATTCGTTGTTCATCTTTACCGCCACATTCGCGAGAAGAATGTCTACGAGATCCACCAGATGTACGAGACGTCGTTTCAGAGTCTCTCCGACCGCCTCTTCAAGGATACTCCCTGGCCATCCGTTGACGCCGTCGCCCATTATGTTGACAATGATCATGTTTTCTGTCTTCTCTATCGCGAGATGTGGTTCCGCCACCTGTACGCTAGATTGTCGCCTACTCTCAAGCAGAGGATTGATTCTTGGGACAATTATTGTAGCCTGTTTCAGGTAAGCTTATATTATCATCATGAATGATTTTTCCACTAATTTATTTAACAATTATGTTATTTAGAGAGACTGTTTAATTAAATAATAGTAATGGTTGAAATTTTGGCCGTAGAGAATAATAGTTTGCATAAAGTGATTGAAAATTTGGCCAGGAGAGTAATAGCTTGTGTAACTTTTGAGAGGTTTTAATGTATTTCCTTATTTACGTCTGCGCGGTTGTTATCAGGTGGTGCTGCATGGAGTGGTGAATATGCAGTTGCCAAACCAGTGGTTGTGGGATATGGTGGATGAGTTTGTTTACCAGTTCCAGAGTTTCTGTCAGTACAGAGCCAAGATGAAGAACAAGACAGAGCAGGAGATTGCACTTTTGAGGCAGTATGATCAGGTTTTGTAATGGTTTCATCTCTGTTCTTCTCTTTGGTTGCCATTATGGAATGATTTGAGACGGTGATGGTCTTGCTACAGGCTTGGAATGTTTATGGCGTGCTCAATTTCTTGCAAGCACTCGTGGAGAAGTCGATGATCATTCAGATTTTGGAGCGTGAGAAGGAAGGCCTTGAGCAGTTTACAGCCACTGATGGTTATGATTACAATGGTGGAAGCAATGTGTTGAAAGTTTTGGGGTATTTCAGCATGGTTGGTTTGCTGCGTGTTCACTGTCTTCTGGGTGATTATCATACTGGTCTTAAGTGCTTACAGCCAATTGACATTACTCAACAAGGTGTTTACACCAGTGTTATAGGAAGTCACATTACTACCATTTACCATTATGGGTTTGCCAATCTTATGTTGCGGAGGTATGTTTGTCCTCTGGTCTGTTACCTGTTTGTTTTACATTCTTTGTATCTCTCTATGTATGTTCATAAATCGCTCTTCTTTTGAATTTTTATGTGTTTGATAAGTTTATATGTTCGTGATAGTTGATTGTTGAATGATAATTTCCTCTTGCTTAAAAAATTTGTTAAAAGAGTTTGGACCATTACTAGCTTATGGCAAATAATTTTCAGACTATATCCGAGCTGTTCTCCCCCCCCCCCCCCCCCCC
>MKYO02011520.1:0-13933 GCA_002013955.2 Citrus medica | reverse complement strand
TCAAAATAATTTTTAGTGTGCAAATAGGCCCCCCTTATACATATATATCATGGTCTTTATTGGATTAACAGGTCATTTATCATATTGCTCAAGTTTAACATGCTTAACTTTCAAATTTTGAAGTAAATGTTGTCATATTTCCGTTAAAACCAATTGATACTCAAAGTAAATGTTGAGTATTTCCGTTAAAACCAATTGATACTCAAAATAATTTTTAGTGTGCAAATAGGCCCCCCTTATACATATATATCATGGTCTTTATTGGATTAACAGGTCATTTATCATATTGCTCAAGTTTAACATGCTTAACTTTCAAATTTTGAAGTAAATGTTGTCATATTTCCGTTAAAACCAATTGATACTCAAAGTATGAAAATTTAATTTCATCCATTCGTTGTCCAATGGCTAGTTGCTGGCTCTCGTAAGGCCAACTATCCTCATATGCGGCCCTTTATATTTTATTATGTTTCTATTATATTCTACTTAAGTTTATAATTTCTATATTACGATCCCATCGTTCAAACCGAATACACTGAGCTCATTCTCTTCAAAATCTTTAATTTTTCATTAGAATTTCAACTTTCTAGGTGATTCTCTGTAAATCCCGATGGACATTTTAGAATAGATTTAAGAAAAGTTTTCTCAATGGATATAGTCTTTCTTCCCAAGGCTTCTCTTTCTCTAAAAGAGAAACCAGGAATGAAAGGTACATGAGTCGTAAGGACTCCTTACATCACTCACAATTTGGGTGGTTGATTATAAATTTCCATTTAAACAAAACCTTAAGTTCTTTCTTTGGGAGATATTTAAGGCATTATGTTGAGGTGGTTGGAAAGATAGTTATTGATTTGGTGTAGCTACGTTTAAAAATCATGAATACGGAAGAAATTATTCGTAAATGTCAAGCTATAATGCTAAAAGAAGAAGAAGAAGATACATTTGAATTGCTAGGCAAGATGAAAGCAAAAGGAATAAAGATCACAACAAACTATCTAGTAGAGAAAATACTGCTAACAAGAGGAATTAAATTAGAGGGCCTAAGATATGCCACAAGACAGGTATGGAGATCCATTAAGGAGGTGAAAGTTGGAAGCATGGGGAGCAGCGTGTTCTTATTCAAGTTTGACACAGAAGAAGACAAAAGAGAGTGCTAACAGGAGAACCCTGGCATTTTGACAAGGCATTAATTATTTTATCAAAACCCATAGGGTAGGGGATGTCCAAAAA
This sequence comes from Citrus medica, assembly GCA_002013955.2. NCBI lineage: Eukaryota > Viridiplantae > Streptophyta > Magnoliopsida > Sapindales > Rutaceae > Citrus > Citrus medica. The sequence goes on along the minus strand of MKYO02011520.1, from coordinate 12,706 downwards.
TAGTTCTTCACTCATGCTACTTTTTTGGTGCAATTTCATAATGTGCCCATCATGTGTATGCACAAGGAAGCCATTCAAGAGCTGGCAGAAAAAGTTAGAACAATGGAATAGGTGGATACAAATGAAGATGAAGAGTGTGTTGGAGCATTTGCTAGAGCTCGGGTCACTATAGATGTTACTCATCCCTTAAAAAAAATCATATTCATCAAGTCGGAAAATGAAATGAAGATCCCAATAACAATCCTATTTGAAAGATTACTAGACTTCTACTTTTGCTTTGGGATGTTAGGGCACCAGTATAGAAAACGCCTAAAGTATAAAAAGGACAATCAAAAGAAAAGCTTTCATTCGAGGTTAGATGAAAGCAGCTACGCCTACTGAAAGGGCGAGACAAAGCAAAGCAAAGAGCAGAGAACGAGAGAATCACGTCAAGAACCGAACAAACGTAAGCCGATCCAACATAACACACCAAGTCTAATACAATCTGCAGGAAAACGCAGACGAGGAAAACGAGTCAGGAGAGCCTCATATTGAAGAATCAATCCAATGATATTGAGCAATGTGCTGATAACAGACGAATCCTTATTAATGCAAAGAGATGAGGAACTACAACAACAACTAATAGGCGGCGTGAAGCAAGCAAGTACAACTGACATGGAGGCAACTCCTCGAAATAGGGGGTTCAAGGGTGGGAATGAAAAATGAAAATGAGAGGGAATTATAGAAGGAGAGGGAAATTGACAAAAATGACCCAATAGGCCCAAGCCAGCAAAATTCTGGGAACAAGCATTGCCAAGCAAAGAAAGAAAAAGCGGATCATAGGCTTACTCAACATAGGCAAAAGCCCAATGGGAGAAAGTGGAAGCTGAAAGCAAGGGTTACAAAGTCTAAAACAGAAAACCTTATTGGGCTATTGGGAAGTAAAAAAACAGGCGGCGACATTGGATACAAAAGCCCAGAGAAAAAAAAAACGAAATTAGTTAGCCCAACAAAACAAGTAGAGTGGTATTCTCAGCTTAGTCCCCCTCAAACTGAACTGATGCTAGAAAAAGAAATGACACCAAAGGCAGTAATGGAGAATTCAGAGGAAATGTAGCAGGAAGGAACAGCGGAGGCTGGTGACCAGCCCCACAGACAGCCAGGAAAACCTTGAGTTGGAACGTTCGAGGTTTGGAGAATCCTCGAACGCGTCGAAGCTAAGGAAAATTCTCCAAATGCATAGGTCCCAAATCTTGTTCTTGTGTGAGACAAAATTGAGTCTAGGCAGACGCACGAAGAGTGTAGAAGGTTAAACTTCGACAATGTTTTTGCAGTTGGAAGGAATGGAATGAGTGGTGGAATAACTTTATGTTGGAAAATGGATGTTCAGCTCAAAGTTATCTTTCATAGTGGCCATCACATAGATATTGTGATTAATACTACTAATGGTAAAAAGTAAAGGTGTACAGGGGTTTATGGTCACCCGAAAATGCAGCAAAAGAAGCACACATTGACACTGTTTAAGAGACTAGTAGGGTTGTCATCTTACCCTTGGCTGTGCTTTGGTGACTTTAATGAAATATTGTACACGCACGAAAATACTAATGGCAACAATAGAAATATGAATTTGGTGGCTGACTTTAGACATGCTATTAAGGATTGTAACTTGGTGGATGCAGGCTGTCGGGATATCCCTTTACCTGGTTTAATAGAAGATTTTGACCCTACTTGATTGAAGAAAAGCTAGATAGATTCTTCTACAGCAAAGAATGAGGAAAAAGCTTTTATGACTCAACAACAACCAATTTGATAACATGCACATCGGATCACTCTCCAGTGGCTTTTGAAGTAAAAGAAATGAGCTTTGTGTCGAGATATGCAAGAAGAACATAATCACAGGTGCATTATAAAGATATGTGGAGTGCTTATGATGCATGTAAGGATATTGTGAGACAAAATTGGTACAAGTGCTAGGATTAGAATGATGGAAACTCGGTTCAAAATTTTTACAAAATAACCAATACCTCTTTAGCTGAATTAAAACTTTGAAGTAAAGAGGAGTTTAGAGGCAGGCAAAGAGAAGCTGAAAAGCTAATAAAGCAACTGAAAGAGGTCAAACAAAACTACAAGCACTATGAAGATGAGAACGAAATCAACAGAAAAAAAAACTCAACAATTTGCTAATGGATGAGGAAATGTACTGAAAACAGAGATCAAGAGCTGATTGGATAAAGGAATGGGACAAAAATACTAAGTTCTTTCATTCTAGAGCTTCCTCTCGAAAAAGGAAGAACAAGATATAGTGGGTGGAGAATAAACAAGGCAATTGGGTTGAAGAAAAAGATGAGACTGAGAAGGAGTTTTGTGAGTATTTCTAGGAGCTATTTTCAACCACAAAACCAAATCAAGTTCAGATGGATGTTGCGTTGGAAGGGTTAAAGCCTATGGTAACAGAGGATATGAATGATCAATTGACTCAACAATTCACAGTCGAAGAGATTATAAAAGCCCTAACACAGATGTGCCCAACAAAAGCACTAGAGTGCTCTCAACTCGTCTCTATGTGCTAAACAACCAAGGTAATATAGCTCCCTTGAATCATAATTACATTGCCTTAATCCCCAAAGTAGCTAAGCCTAGGAAAGTCACTGACTTTAGACTTATCAGCCTCTGTAATGTAATTTACAGGATAGTTACTAAAACCATTACAAACAAGCTAAAACCTATCTTAGCCCAAATCATTTCCCCCACATAGAATGCATTCATTCCCCACAGACTCATTATCGACAATATCATAATAGACTATGAATGTCTTCACAAAATTAAGCATTGCAAAAGAAAGAAGAATGACAAAGCAGCTCTGAAGTTAGATATTAGTAAAGCTTATGACCGAATTGAATGTGGATTTTTGAAAGAAATAATGAGAATGGGGTTTCCAGGAAGGTGGATAGAGTTAATCATGCAATGTATCACTACTGCATCCTTCTCTGAGCTTATTAATCGAACTTATAAGGGCTTAATCCAACCTCAAAGGGGTCTGAGGTAGGGCTGCCCGTTATCTCCTTACTTATTTATCATTTACGCAAAAGTTTTTCTAATCTGTTGATGCAGGCAGAAAAAAGGAAGATCATTCAAGGCCTGAAATTCAGCAAAGACTTAACCATATCTCATTTACTTTTTGCTGACGATAACATGATTTTTGCAAAAACATTCGTAGAAAGCTGCAAGCATCTAAAGGCCATCCTCGAATGTTATGCTCTAGCCTCAGGACAAGTCTTTAATTATGACAAGTCTTCCATGTTCTTTAGTGGAAAAATTCTAGGAAAACAAGTTGAAGCAATAAGAGACATATTCCAGTTCAAAGTGGTTTCGAGGCATGAGAAGTATCTTGGTCTTCCGTCCATGATCGGGAGGAAAAAAATGGAGTTCTTTCATGAAATAAAGCTTAAAGTTGGAAGCAAAATTGCAAGCTGGCAATATAAGTTCTTATCTAGTGGAGGCAAAGAGGTGCTTCTTAAAGCGGTGGCACAAGTTATCCCGGCTTATGCCATGAGTGTGCTTCGAATCCCAGTTGGCATTTATGATGATATCCAGAGAACAATGGTCGGATTCTGGTGGGGCTCTAAAAAAGATAGGAAAGGGATGCATTGGGCAAGATGGGAGAAACTGAGTTGTGCAAAGACCAGATGAGGACTAGGATTCAGAGATCTCACTAACTTTAACCAGGCTCTAGTAGCCAAGCAGGGGTGGAGGCTATTGTAGTATCCTAATTCGTTAGTAGCTAAGGTTTTACAAGCAAGATACTATAAGCAAACCAATTTCCTTCATGCCAAGGCTGGTTGCAACCCCTCATTCATTTGGAGGAGCATACTGTGGGGTAGACAAATCTTACACAAAGGGGTTAGATGGAGGTTGGAAACGGAGAAAAAGTGCAGATCTTCAAAGATAATTGGATTCCTAAACCAATGAGCTTTAAACCAGTCTTTCCATCAACTCTCCATAAGGAAGCTCGAGTTGCCGAAGTGATTGGTCCGGAAAACCAATGGAATGAAGGTCTAATCCGTCAGCATTTCTCAAGAGAAGATGCAAAGGCAATGCTTAAAATTCCACTGCCAAAGGAAGATAAAGATGATGAAGTGCTATGGCACTTTGACAGGAAAGGGCTTTATTCTGTGAAAATTAGCTATCAAATAGCCCTTCAACTAAAGTTCTATAATTCCCCAAGCTGTTCCAATAATGTATCCAGTGCTGGAATGATCTGTGGACCTTAAATCTACCTGAGAAAATCAAAATCTTCTTGTGGAGAGCAGTGAGGAATCTGCTGTTAACAGTAGAGAACCTTTAGAAAAAGAAGATCTTGCCAACCTCAGTGTGCCAAATTTGTAAACGAGATGTAGAAACTGTTACACATGCACTATTACAGTGCAAAGGCCCTCAGAAAATATGGAGGCAAATTTCCTTTACGGTAGAATTTCAAGATATCACACATCAGGATATCTTAGGCATGATACAGGAGTTAAGGAAGAATTTGTCAAGAACTCAAATGGAGTTATTGGTGGTGTATTGGTGGGTGGCTTGGAATGAAAGGAATAAAAGGATCTTTGAAGGCAAGAAACTAAATCCTTTAGTGGCGGTAGCCAAAACTGAGGCAGTGGTGGAAGCTTTCAAGAGGGTTAAAGAGCCTGGGAAAACATCTGTTGTTTCAAAGCCAACTGAGCTTAAGAAGCAGTGGGATCCTCCCCCTAGCGGCATTTATAAGCTTAATGTCAATGCAACCATACAAGCTGAAGCTCAGATAGCTAGACTGGGAGTTGTAATGAGAGATTCCAATAGTAGAGTAGTGATGACAGTTGCTTTTAGAGGAGAGGTAAGATTCTCTGAAGCTGAAGCAATGGAATGGGGTATACAAGCTGCAATACAAGCAAAAATGCACTTTGTAATTGTGGAGATAGATTGCCTAGAAGTGGCTAACTTAGTCAACAACTTCACAGGTGAAAACTCTTAATTTGTAATTAGACCGACCTTTTTTTTTTGTTGTGTTTAGTTAACTAATTCAGGGCCTCACCTGGGTGCTATTTATTTTGCCTCTTTCCTTTCCCTCTTCTGCTTGACTTCTCGCTTGTGCTTGGTGACCTTTCATGTCAACTCTTTTTCATACTGTGTGAACGCTAACGCAATCGCACATTCACTCCCGCGACAGACAACAATCAAGCCATAGTGATATTCAATTAAAACGTTAATGTGGCAAAGTGTTTGTAGAAATACAAGTATTTGACTAACCACCGCCCTGATGATCTGATGATTGCCAACAACTTGGAAAAGAAAATTAACCTCAACAGTCAACATAGACGAGATGAAGGTGATGCTGAAACAAGCAGCTTCCAACAGCAAATTACACAGACTACTATGAACCAACTTGATAACACTGTAACTTACTACTACAATGTCATATGTTGAGGAAAGCTCTTGGAACAAGTCCTCTAATGACAAAAAACCAAAATGGTTTCTCAATTTCACGGGGCACAGTCTGCAAAATATACAAGAGATTTGCTCAAGTTCATTTAATCCATTCAACAGTAATCTTTACGACAATATCTAACCAGAGAACAGAGAACAGAGAACAGAGCACATTAAACACAGTTATAACCATTGTTTGTAGCATCATTCATTCATTGCAGGTTCTGGTAAATATGATTCCAAAAGCTTTCACATAATGCATGACAAGAAAACATAAAACACAAAAATACAAAGATTAATAATAGAAGATTTCCAAGCGGCACAACTACACCATCAGTCAAAGCCTCTAACCACCATCAAAGAGGCCCATCACACCGAATATGAATCCCATTATATTCATATCAAGAGCTTCTCAATGGCATCCTGCATTTTGACAACAGAAAGCAAAAGTCAGAATGCAAGATAAAACAAAAAATAGAAGTGGCTAACAATAATAACTCTTGATAACACCAAATTAAAATAGAGTACCTTCAGCTGTTGAATTTGAGTCTTCAACTGACTCGCCTCATTTGAGGTCACAGAACAAGCAATAACAGGTCTTGTAACCCCACATGCCCTGCCAAGAGCCTGCTTTGAAGGGACAAAAACATAGGGAACATTCTGCAAAATTCAAATGAGAAGTTCATTTAGTTTTATGCTCACGGTAAATCCAAACACATGAAAAGCAAATGTGAAAGTCAATTATAAAATGTGAAAACTTAACTCTTTCTAATCTAGAAAGTGTTCCAAAAGAATCATGGAATTTAGCTAATTCTTGTTTATTTCAAAAGAATCATCCCCTGAAAATCTTTTCCAACAAGAAAACATTATATTGAACAAATACCAATATAACTCCTACAATTACTTTATCGTATTAGTTTGTACACTAATTTCCACAGAACGGAATAGGTATTGTGAATTTGTGTAGCTGATAATATAACAATCGAGCAAGCAATAGACAGAAATATTTTCAAACCTTTTCCCATGAACAAAATATAACTTGCCTTACTGTATATGGTAATTCTCTCCATTGGATTATAAACAGTAGATACTGATCTAAAATTCAAATGTCTGCTTTTTTTTGGGGGGGAGGGGGGGAATGACCCTTAAGCCCAACATAACTTGTGCTTTTAGTGATGCCACTTACTGAAATTAAGCATTGGTTTAAGAGACAGGTAGCACTCAAAGAAGTGCTCAAGCACACCAACTAAGACATGACTATTATAACCTTCAACTTGCACAATTTACTTTACAGAGATTAGGATCTCCCTAGAAAGATCCTAGTCATGCAAACAAGAAATATCTAGCTGATCATATACAAATCATAAATGTAAAAAGCGATAAAGACGTTGTATAGAGTAATTTTCACCACACAAAAAAAAAAAGTTCAAAACCTTCTTTTAACACTTTCACGATAACTTCTGAACACAAAACATAAAATCCAAATAAATTAAAAAGCAAGCAGTCAAAGTACCTTGTCCTCTGCAAGCAGTGGAAGATGAAGAAGAATCTCCAGAGGCTCGGTATCAGCAGCCATCACAATAAACTCGGAGATACCTCTGTTAAGAGTCTTAGTAGCTGAAATAGCAACAATCAACCAAAAACGACACCATATTATACAACCAGACATAAATACTTCCGTACGAGTGATAAAAAGAATAATTAAAGAGAGAGAGAGAGAGAGAGAGAAAGCAAGGAAACCTTCATTGGCGCCCTTTTTGAGCTGCTTGTAATTGGCAGCTTGCTGAACGAGATCCAGTATCGTGATTGTGAGATTAGAATCTGCTAGCGGGTAAGCTTTAGGGTTCACTGCTTCTCCTGTCTGCAAATGCAAATAAAAACACTACAATCAGTAAAAGTAATCACTTCAGAGATCGTATTAGAAATGAATTAATTGAACAATTACAGAAGGGCTGTGCCTGGGAGGGACAATACCATTTTCGTGGTGGCGCGGACGGAGGCTAGGGTTTTTGTGGCAGCTAATGAAGGGTACAAAAGTCCCAGGGTTTAAGCGAAGGAAGAGGCGCTCGAAACATCGAAAGAGAGTATTTATACAGAGAGGGTCAAGCTCAACCAAACGTGAAAAATCCAATACGCAGCGTTTTGTCGCCTCCAAAAACATTATTTCAGATTATTTAGGCTTATAACTAGTTATTATTATACATATTTTTGTGCTAATGCTATATCTTTTTTTAGAGAGGGTGTTGCCTAGTTGTTAATCTGAGAGGCCTTCATTTTAAGTATTTTCTTGACAATTATATGGTCTAAAATCTTAATTTTACCTTGGGAATATACTTTGTCATAAATAAATTTTGCACATATAATGTGCAAGCTAGTAATTAGCTAATTTTCGAAATTAAATTAAATTTTGAGCTCCAAATTAGACCAAACGGATTTTAATTCGTTTGAGTTGCTCAATGATTTTGGTTAAATTGATATATAATTATATATTGAAGGATTCATTATTATTATTTAACTTGGTTAATTGTTGGGACAATTGGACCAACCTAATCCGTGGCAAACCCCTATCGCCTTGGGGCACAAGCATCTAAATTGGGCTTTTTGATGGGTTTAGCCGTTTACAGATGCATTGATGCAAGCTCTTAATAATAAAAGTAATATAATATGAATTTTGATTACACTGATTGCATTCCCTAATTAGAGAAGCGGACTCAATTTTAATTATATACTGTGTATAACGTATTATATTTAAATTTCTAAGAAATACATACATACATACATACATACATACATACATACATATATGTATGTATGTATGTATATAAATACCTCCCTTTAAGGCTTGTCACTGAAAATTGAATCATAAAAAAAGTAGTAAGTAAAAATTAATTTGGAGTTCGCCTGCCTCAAGTAGTATGAATTATCAACAACTTATTAGTTGAGTTGATTGACATATCATCAAGTTATTTTTAAAATAAAAGGTTCGAATCCCTCTCAATTGTGAGAGTAAAATAAAGAGAATTATACTCTCTAATGTTGACAATTTAACTCACAAATTTTCTATTGCTCATCTGATTCTAGATTTAAAATTAAAAAAAAATAACACAAAATTATAAATTTTCTAACAGTGAAATTATTTAAACTCACTAAACTATTCACTAAATTTATTTACTAAGTAAATGTACCTTGAAATTTAAAATTTTTAAATTTTACTCAACAAACTCACATAAATACTCAATACACCCTTAATAATATCAATTTATATAAAAATAATATTTTTACTAATTAAACCCATTAAATTCATTTATAATTATTAATTGATTTAGGTCTTATGATACAAATTTGTGAATTTATTTTTGTTTCATTCACCTCACAACTCATTTTACTTTGCTTGTATGCATGCACATGTAGATTGAAAAATAAAAGAAAAAAGTTAGCAGTACACTAAAACACGTGCAAATGAACGAATTAACATGCATGCTTCTTTTCTAAGAGCCACGTGATGATATGCAATTGACTGAGATTTGCTCAAAACATACCAAAAAGGGAACATTAAAAAAGTAAACAAAAATGAAAAAGAAAAAAATATAAAATATTTCAAAAGTTTCTAGCATTAGTCATTTATCTCTCCTCGTAATGGCATGCTCTTGTTAACCCAGTGTCATATGTATTAAAAATAAGAAAAATTATCAATCGTATATCCTAAGATTACATCGTTATCAAAATTACTACAAAAGTTTGAGAGTGTATCAGTCGTCCACCCTTAGATGACAAAATATATCTCCCAACCACCATTCCGTCAACTGCCGTTTACAAGTGCTGACGTCACAAAGGTAATATGGTCTTTTAAGATAGAAGTAGCTATGGGAAAATATGACATGTCAGCCATTTACCAGACGACTGAATGTTTTATTGGACGACACGTTGTTTCACGGGATGACACGTCGTTTCATCCATGCAAAATGACGTCGTTTTGCATTGGCGCATCAAAAAGCTTCACTGCAGCCATGCACCCAATTTGTTCCTTCATCGAGAGATAGCTTGCATGCATACCAGCCATTCCTACTTATTTTTGTTCCCTTTTCACCAAATACGTTAAATATTTAACCATCAAACAAGTGCAACTAACATCTGTGGAGGTTGAATTGGAGTTTGATTCAAAGCGTAAGCTGATAACGCTTGAAGACAACAAGTGAAGGATCGGGTTGTTAGGTATGTTCATATATCATACTTGTTTCTTGCAATGCATCTATTATTTAATCAATAGATGTAAGAACTTGTAAAAAAATTATTTGAATTTGTCATTTTTTAACTAATGTTATAAACCCTAGACTGTAGAAACTAACGAAATAGTGAGGAAAGTTTTGTATGTTAATTGAAGTCCTTTTTGCTGTAGAATCTTGTTAATTTCCTATTTTTGTTTTTGAAAAAACTTGAGTTTGGATTTAATTAGGTTATTCTTTGTTGCATTTGATATGACAACATATGTCTCCAATGGAGTTAGTGATTCATTTCAAAGAAGAAAAACATTGTGTAGGTTTGATTTACCTTGAAAGTTGTTCTGTTGATAAAATAAGGGTTAAAGCATTAAAGTTAACAGGAGTACATGGGTTAAACGAAGCTGGACAAATCTTGTTAACTGTTATGAATCCAGATAACAAAGCGAAGGTTGTGGTGGATTCCGATTTTGGGTTAAACAGATTATTCGGGATTCATAACTCAATGGGTTTAAACACATTTGAAGTTGAAGTGGTGCCAGTGTTATACCCTCAATATCTAGATTCTCCATTACTGCAATCGTTGATGTTTAACTTAGGGATACATCTGCCTTCAGAAGCTATAACTACATTGAATGATCAGATTAATAGAGCAGAGCATCAGAGTACTTCCAAAGTTAGACATCCAACTAAAGATGAAGATGACTTGTTATCAAATTGGTCAGGCAAGAGATTAGACAGTGGTGATGATGATGAGGGTGATGGTGAGGAACCTACTGTGCCTGTTGAAAATGATTTGCTATCAGAATGGTCAGACAAAGGGGTTGGCAGTAATGATGATGATGATGGCAAAGAGGGTGATGGTGAGCAACCACCACCTACTGTGTCTGTTGATGATACCGCGCCTGTAGAGGACAGTGATGACAGTGATGGCAGTGGGGGAAACCAACATGACAGTGATAGCGATGCAGATATTTTTTTGGATGATGATACTAGGGAGTTCCAAATGGCTGTTAATTCTTCAGAAGAGGACATCAATTTAGGCAGTGTGCAGTTTAGAAATTATTTAGAAAATCATGAGTATAAGTTAGATGGTGATTGAGTACATAGGCTTAGGGTGGGTGATGTGTTCAGGGATGTAGGTCATTTCAGAGAAGTGCTGCATGAGGTGATGGTTAGGAAAGGGTTCAATATTAACATCAAATACAGTGAACTGAGGAGATATTATGCAACTTGTAAAGAGCCTGGTTGTCCATGGTTTGTTAATGGTGCGAGGTTGAATGACCAAAATGGATTTTGGTTGCGAGAATACCACAAAAAGCATGAGTGCAGACTTACTAAGAAATCTGTGAAGGTTACTTCTACATGGATTGCTGAAATGATAAAAGGGCATGTTGCTATTGATGCTAATGTCAAGATATCTCTTCTTAGGACTTATATGCAGGAAAAATTTATATTGAAGATTGAGAAGCTAACAATGTATAGGGCTAGAGAAAAAACAAGGGTTTTGGTGTACGGTGATCATTCTAAGGGCTATGAGAAGCTATTTCAGTATGCTGTAGCCATTCATCAGGCTGATCCAGGTGCTATTTGCAAGGTATTATGCGATGCAGCGAGTTATCCCAAGAAATGTTTATTTCAAAGATTCTTTGTCGCATTTCCTGCACAAAAAAATGATTTCCTCAATGGTTGTCGACCCTTCATTGGAATTGATGGCTGCCACCTGAAGGGGAAATATGGAGGAGTGTTATTGGCTGCTATTGCTACAGATGCTAACAAAGGGATTGTCTCATTGGCTGTATGTGTGTGCAAAATTGAAAATACTGAAACATGGACCTGGTTTCTTGAACATTTGCACAACTATTTAGATGATGGAAGGCAGGTCACATTCATTAGTGACATGCAAAAGGGACTGTTGAATGCGATTCCAAACACATGGCCTTCTGCCTATCATAGGGCATGTTGTAGGCATGTGTATGCTAACTTTGCTAAAGACCATGCTGGTGCCAAGTTGCGGAATCTTTTTTGGAGGGCAGCCAAGAGCAGTAACAGGCACGACTTTAATAAGGCAATGTCATTGATTAAGGAAGAAAAGATAGCGGCTTATAATTGGCTGGAAAGAGAACTGCAAGGGTACACTTGGTCGATGTATGCATATGACAGAAATTGTAAAGTTGAGAGAACTGACAATAATGCATCTGAGTGTTTCAACAGCTGGATTTTGCCTTACAGAGATAGGCATGTGCTATCGATGCTTGAGGAGATTAGGTGTAGACTTATGAAAAGATTCACAAAGAGAAAAAATGAAGCAAACGCTTGGGCAAAATCTGTTGCTCCGAGGATTTATAAAGAGCTGGATACATCTTACAAGAAAGGAGAGAAAATGACTGTGCACCCTTCGGGAGACTTGAATTTTCAAGTCATGGATAAATCTTATTATCCAGCTAGGAAGTTTGTTGTGAAATTAGAGGACAGAACGTGTGACTGTGGGTATTGGGAAATTGCCGGTTTACCTTGCTCTCACGCCATGGCTTGCATAGGTTATGCGAGACACGAAATTGAGGAGTACATACCATTTTGCTTCACCAAGCAAGCTTACATTAATACGTACTCGGTTATGTTTAGTCTAATTCTGGATGAGCGTACATGGGACCGTGGTGAAAGGCCACTAATTGATCCCCTAATTGTGCAAAAAAAAGATTGGGAGGCCAAAGAAATGTAGGAAGAGAGCAGCAACTGAACCTCAGAAACGCAGCAGGAGATTCTTTGTCAATTGTTCAGTTTGTGGTGGCTCTAACTACAATGTAAGATCTTGTCCATTGAGGCCTTCTGTTGCACGGGCAGCACGAGCAAGGAGTACTAATTCTCAAGTATGTTGTTTATATTGTTTTCATTGTTATTTAACATAATAGTCATTGCATTTTTCTAAAGGTCACGCTAACTAAGCATGCTGATCAGCAGTATGCAAATGCTTAACTTGACTATTTATATTGTTTACAGTTCTCAGATGGAAATGCTTCAGCTGAGCCAGCAAGTTTTTCAAGCCAACCAGC